>OY390723.1:7905650-8136567 GCA_959613375.1 Heteropelma amictum
CGTACATTTTATTCTTATATATTAAAAATACAATATTTATGGATCTTTGAAATTTATTTTATGGTACGATCCTTCAAATTACATTTCAATCAGACTTATTCAACGTTTTCCAGCCTCTTTCTCTTCACTACAATTTAATCTTCGTCTTCGCTCTCATCGTATTTTCTAGCTGCGTACTCAACTTTCCGATCTGATACATCATTATCGTCGCCATCATCGAACTCGTCAATATTTTCGGGACTTACAACTATATTAATATCAACGTTTGTGCATCGCACCTCGCCCTGGCAGTTTACACACAAATTGGAACACCGCAATCCATGTTTTCTACATCCGCAAGCAGCTTTGCAACCAGTTGTGCATTTGCAAGTGATCATTATCAGCAATTCCTCTGGAATCAAGGCTTCGCTGCTTACAACTGGCAACAAGCCACTTGTGGATGATTTCCAGCCCCACTTCGTTGCATCCGAAAAGATCGAGGAGAATATTCAAATCCAAAAAGGGAAACATGTTAAAAGTAATACGAAATTATAGAATGTACGTAAGCACCATGGCATGGTGAAAAATATACCAGAACTTCAACCTCTTCCTGCGTTAAAATTGTTCTATTTGCCTGTACCCTGAACGTTGTGCATAATAGTTTTCATAAAAATACATATATACTTCAAATTTGCGAACATTTGGTGCCTCTCGTAGTCGCAATGGCCTCAATTCGTTATTTTTTTCTGAAAACGGAATGTCAAGTGCTGCAATAACGAAACATTTTTCATTGGATTTTTTTTTAATTCGTAGAGTAATTGTAGAACATCACAACGATGATGTTCGAATCCAGTTTCATCCATAAGTCGAGTAAAAATTATAGTAAAAAAAATAAATAAAAAAAAATCATCCAATTCGGAGGTGAATTTACAGTTTTTCAAAATTTTAAATAACAAAATCGTGATCAGCGGAAAAAGTTAGCCCAGATTTAAAAAAAAAACAACTCGATAAGTTAATTAGTTCCGTAGATATTCCATGTTCGTGGAATTTGAACGCGCGGATTCACTTTTTGCGCGAGCGCGGGCGAGCCAGAGACGGCCGCCCCACGCTGCCGCCGGACGCGGCGTCACATTTGGCCTCTCAATGAAACGCCGAAATGATCAATAAATTTATATGGGATTTTTCCGTCAATTTTTCTTCAGTTAGCATAAGCCTTAATCTGTACGCTGTCCAATTTTTAGCTCTCTATGCTAAAAAGAACAGCTGCAATAATTTTTCAAAAACTAATTTTATTATCTCCCCCTAATGAAGTTTTTGCAAATTTTTTTGTTCCCACAGTCGTAGAACAATGACCGCTTTCGGAAAATGTCAGTCCTGACTCTGTCACTTGAAAATTCGCGATGAAATTTAATTTGTTTATGAGTAAAAAACGTACCCTCTTTTTGGAGCCGTTTTTCACCTCTTTAATGATGAAAAATCGATTTGCCCCAAAGTGTCCATGATTGTACGACTCTTTCGGATTAGTTTCGTTTTTGTTTCATTGCGCTGCGACATTCTCCGGCTCTGCAAATTCCTCGCGAAAAAGGTCGGTTTTTTAACAACAAATAGCTTTTCTCGAAAACTATTCATCCGATTGAGCTCCGATTTTGCACACTTATTTTGTGTGCCGAGAGGCATATATTCAAAGATTCTAGAGGCTGTACACGCATTTTTCAATTAATAATGGAGTATAATAGAAATGGCTATTTTCGCTGGTTTTTAATTTATTGCGAGCGAACTAATCAACCGATTTTAGTTTCCGACCCGCCAAATTGTTCATTTTTCTAATACCTACAAATGGTTACTCAACTTTTTTTTCCTGGAATCAATAGTTTCGACGCTATCTCTAAAAAACATGGTTTTGTCAACTTTGACCGCGTGCCAAAAAAAAGCCTCCCAAAATCTGTGGTTGGAAAGTATCAGGCCTTCATCAGAGGCATCGGCCCTACACGAATTCATCGGTTAGAATCGATCTGGATCGGTGTCACGTCGAATGTATTCAGCTCCTGGACTAATTGTCAATGCTATGTTTTTCATTTTATTATTCATGAGTCTCACATTTTCCATTTTATTATTTAGCACTTCTTACTATTCGCATGGAATAACCAGCAATGCATTACATAATGTTTTAATTGCGATGTCAATAATTTTCAATGAATAAACCAATCATTTTTTTTTGTTCCCGACAGTTTCTTACGCGAAGACAATCCATCGTAATAGAAATTACAATTTGAAAAATCACTTTTTTTGTAGATCTTACATAAATGAAAAACTTGTCTCTGTTTTTCGATCATTCCACATTCACACGCTACCGTGTTTTCAGACGTCACTTGATATAACTTGACATACGAGGTCTCCCAGACGGGTAAGTCATCCTCGCAATGGTAGATCGGGGATGAAATTTTCAGACGATTGATCTATAGGGTCATGTATGGGTCTCCGATGCACCCCTGATTTAATATCCATTTTTGAAGTTACCAATCAGATGCGCGCGCTACGTCCGTGAGCACCGCGCGGTGGTAGTTGAGCTGCAAGAGGCGAGGCCCCTACCATGTGAGCGTACACGCAGTAATCCGTGGGAGTGCTTGCGTTTGGTAGTGCGAGCCCCTCCTTACAGACGCTCTTAGCATCTTTGTATGAGTGCGAAGCAACTCTTCGTATATTCATTTTTATTAACGTTTTCCTCCTCCTTTTTCCTCCGGTAAAAAAGACACGCGAGCGGAATTCTTGTTTTTTTTTTTGCATTTTATATATCTCTCCATTATTTTCTTTTAATTTTTGAACGTCACAAGGCATTCCCTATGCCAAGAGCGAGGAAGAGCTCACCTCACGTACAAACATCATACCAAGCACACAGGGGATCCCTCTAGCTCCAGCCACGCAGCCTTAGAAAGCGACTCATGTGAACTTAGCCGCATAAAAATCAGTATTTCGTCTTCGAAATCTCTTTGTGAAGGTGGCGAGAGAGGGATTCCCTTCATGGAAATTTATGTATGCAAAATATGCGCCACGTGTATATAACGATTTCTTATACAGCGCCAAAAAGTTCTATACCGGCAACATAACACATATACCAGGTGTTTCAGAAAGGGTTGTCGTTCTCGTCATGGTAGATCAGGGGTGAAATTCTGAGACGATTGATATGGACACGTATGGGTCCCCAATGCACCCCTGATTTAATATTAATATTGTTAGTTGATCAATCAGATACGCGCGCTATGTCCGCGAGCACCGCGCGGGAGTTGTTGTGCCGTGAGCGTGCGAGCGTTCGCGCGGCAATCCGTGTGAGCGCTCGCGTGTAGAGTGGGAACCCTTTCTCACGGACTATCTTCGCATTGTATGCGTGCGAGGCAACTCGACGCATCTGTGTGATCGCTTGAACGTAGTAGTGGGCGATCTTTTTTTTCAGTGATTCTAGCTGCGTTTCTACTATGTTATTTTGATTATCAATCTGCTAAAATTATTGATATGCATGACGTCTAATAATTATTGCAAATTGATCATTAAAAAATAATTACGCTGCAGCATTCAGCCGAAATCTGTCTCGCTCTTGTCGTATTTTTGCGAAAGGAAAAAAAAAGTCACGAAAAAAGGAATCTGAACAACAAACTGCATTCATTATTTATTATTTTTTTCTGAAAAAGAGTTGATTTATTCGGCATTGAATGGCGCAAATGCTATAGTGGGCCCATTTTTTTCCCATCTTTTTTTTATTGAAATTTTTTACTTTCCTTTTTTAATGAAACACATGTGAAAAATTTACCCACTACATTGCTAGTCGGGGCCAGACCAGGCAGTCCTGGCCATGCCCCGATCATAAATAGGGAAAGCCCGTACGGGGCCCCGACTTTTTCCCGGTCAGAATTTCTACATGGGGGGTGAGACCCGTGTGGAAATTTTGACGTCCCGGCTTTAGACCGGGCCCTGGTCTGGATTTCCTTGGTTTGGCCTGGTCTAAGTTTTTAGGTAGGGGCCTGGTAAGGGGCAAATAGGGAAAATCGGGCTATTCTCGTCAATATTTCCATGTCAGGAAATGCTCATGGCCTGGTCGGGATTTCCATGAATACAATTCTGAGTTCTGAGTTATATACATATACTCCCGATATGCTCGCCTTCGTTGCGCCTAACGCGCAACATTCGTTGGTAAGGCAGTGCGACAAGGGAAAAATAGAATTTAAAATATTATCTTGCTTACATTTAAATTTTATGTTTCAATCTATTCCGTGTGCTCTACTTGCTTATTTCCCTACACAAATGTGTATGATTTCATATTAAGTCTCAGGTCGGATTCCAACCGGGCTGTGGCATGGAATGAAATTTGAAAACCAAGTAAGGGCAATGGCTGGGCATGGCCATTTCCCGGCTTACTGTTCTGAGCGGGTGCTGATCAGGCCCTGGTCATTTCCCGATTATTTCCTGGAAATCAAACCAGTCCCTGACTTATTACCCGTTACATTACTAACCGGATCCCGGCCTGGCTAGCCTGGCTATGCCCCGATATCAAATCGGGAAAGCCAGTACTGGGCCAGACTTGTTCCTGATCAAAATTTCTACACGGGAAACGACGCGAGGTACACGTACTGGCCGCAGCGTGGCGCACTAACCCGTGTAGAAATGTGGTCGGGAAGTCCCGACTTTATATCTGGCCCTGGGGCTAGGTTTTCCCTGGTCAGGGTTTCCTGATAGGGACCTATCAGGGACCACATAGGGAAATCCCGGTCTTTTTTGCCAATTTCTCTATGTCAGTAAATGCCCATGCCCCGATCGGGAATTTTATGAACGATTTGAAGGCAAAGGACGCGAGGTACACGTACTGGCCGCAGCGCGGCGCACTAACGGCCGTTTCTCGCGAACACATACCGCGTATGGCGAACATATAAGAGCAAAGCAACGACAAATCGTAGTACTTTTCTTAAGTCACCCGGCCCTCATTAAATTAATGAGGGAGACCGTATACTTTATTTTTTTTGTCAAGGATCAATTCTATCCTAAAAATTAGAATGGCTATTAGAATAATCACGTATTCAAGTATTTCACGATAAAGAAAATGTAGACTATACCTCAACTGTAAAGTGTTGCTTTGATTTGCTAGGCTCCAATGAAGCTTTGATACATATGAAATGAGGGAGTTTAGTAAGAGGCGCATACCAGGGCATGGCTATCTCCCGATTTTAATATTCTATCCAGGCGCCGAGAAGGGCCCGATCATTTCCTGATCATTTCCCGATGTAGGGAAGGCCAGACTATCGCCCGATCTCTTACCCGTTACATTGCTAGTCGGGTCCAGACGAGGCAAGCCTGGTCAGGCCCCGATCTACAATCAGGAAAGCCCGTACAGGGCCCGACTTTTTCCCGACCAATATTTCTACACGGGTATAATAGGACATTTGTCGTACTGCGGTTTGCATCATTTGCATCAGTAGATAACTTATGATCCTGTTTAGCTGATACACTGCTTCTCATGTTCTCAACTGAATGACTGTTTCTACGAATCGCTAATCCATAATAAATAGATAGCTCGTCTATAAGGTTCCCAGTCAATTTTCGGATGATCTATACACTTTTTCTTGAGTACTGTAAAATCATAATACGGCTTAGCATATGTAATGCTTTTAAAAGTGTTACTTAGAATCACCTTCACCAATATAGTGAGTGTATTTGACCCGGTGCAAAGTATCAGAGCGCCGAAACATCTCAACTGCATCGACTTCCATTTTTCCTGCCGATCCATCGTGATTCACAGTGCATTCTCCTGCATGATTTTTCGGTACCTTTTTTTAGCCCAATACTCATACGCCTTACAGTATTTTGATTTCACTACACAACCAACGACTTTTCCACAGTTATTGCCAATAACAGTCACTAACCCATACAAAGACGTAAATCCACGTTATCTCCACGAAACATCGCCTGATACTACAATTCCATTTACTCCATTGTAACTTTTTGGTTTCTGATATGGAAGAACGAGCGGTAGGGAATGAAAGGGCTCAGTGTAGATATACCGTAATAGATAAAGATGAGTTTAATTAAGAATTATAGGATAAAAGGTAAGTAATTAGAATAATAGACCCTCGATGTGCTTCTCACTCAATCTCGGATACAATCTATCCTCTCTCTAGCTTACGCTCGTTCTCCACCCGTTTTGTTCTACGCTCTCGACTAGCGCACGTTTGCTCCACGCTCGGTTCGCAATTCTCTTCGCTCGCTTCCTTCTCCCGCTCTCGGTCGCTCACACACATTCACCCGTGATCATACCGCCACGTAGGCCCTCTCTCGTTTGTTCTCGCAATCACTCACTCTACGTTATCACCATTCTCAATAGAAATGGTTTTCTCTTCTAGCGCAACTGTCATCACACTGTTCTTGCTAACTAGATTAGTTGCAGTTGACATTATTTTGACAACCTTATCGTAGAATGAGTGAAAGGTAAACCGAGGTAATTCCATGAATGCACAGAATTTTTGTATTCCGTGCCAACCAGCTCCAAGCGATCGCATGGCGATTATGTTTCTGCGATTGATATCATAGCCTTTGCCAAAATATGGACAACTCTGTATCTCAGTCTTTCCATGATTCTCACAGGACAGGAATTTCACTTGCGATTGGCATACCTTACAAAAGACAACGTTCCGAAAATACTGCAATAAAGTTTATGATACGATAACCAAACACTGGATTCACTTCGATATTATACAGATCTGCCGACTGCTTCAGATTTTTGACCGATGTACTGGCGTTCAAGGCATCTGGTGCTTCTAACTCATGGCGATTCAGTAGTTTGCTTCAAGATGTTTTTCGTCTCTTGCTGTTGCCAGATGCCGTTTTCTCTCCTTTCTTCCTACTGTACACTACTTTATCACTCATTGTAAAAAGAAATCAATGATTATACAGGGATAAAGAAATAAAAGTTCACAGAAGTATCGAGAAAAACAAGTGTTGGTCGACTAGCGTCCTTCTCAAATGCTTGGCTGTTTCTAACTGACTTAAATAAACGTTCAACAAGTCTAAACTTGTCTAGACTGGTCAGAATACAAATGATTTCAATAACATCTGCCGTATACCTGCTCTTGTCCCCTGAAGTACCTTCCCTCTAGCGCTCACAGAAGGGGCTCGCTGCGGACTAGGCGTTCTTGTACTGAAATTCGAAAACCGTATACTAGAGATATTTCCGGCTATAATCTTTTGGAACATCTTTTGTGAGGATCTAGGGGACCATTTTAAAAGAAATCGATTCTTCAAAAATTCTAGAGTGGTCTGAGGTCTTAATACATCAATCAATTTTCAAAATGGCAGGTCGAATATGGATGGCGGTGTAAAAAAAGCTATGATTCAGTTTTTTCTTATATTTCTGACGAATTTCTTATTTCTAAGAAAATGGTACAAGTGTGAATTATATTACTCATACTCCTAAACGATATTGGTTAAAAAAAGAGGCTTTTATCTACAGAATGATGTTTTTGTACGAAATGATGTTATATGATGTCGCATGATTTTGTACTGAATGATGTTTATACAGCGTGTTCCACGCAACTTGACCACTTTAAATATCTCGGTAATTATCGACGTCACAAAAAAATGTTTCAGACAAAAGTTGTACGGTACGATGGGGTCATCAAATGCGACTAATTTTTTTTATTTCGGTGGAGGTGCTGACGCACAGTGAAGGTCACCTCCACTTTTTTAAATGGAATGGTACATTTTGTTTCCAACCATCTTGTAGAGCATCACAAACTGCATAAAAAACATTGAAGCGCCAAAGTCATTCAAGGTCAGTATCGATGAAAATCGGTACTGACCGAATCCATACCGAAAATAGGTATTTTCCAATTTTACATTTTATTTTATTTTCAATTCAATTAAAATACAACCCAAACGGACGAAAATATGCAGATTTTTTTAAGAAACGAATTACCCACATTACTGGAAGAGGTTCCATTAGAATATCGGTCGAGGATGTGGTACCAGTATGGGCTGTCCAGCCCATAATGCACTCATTGCACGCACCATATTAAACAGAAATTTTCCTGATCGTTGGATAGGACGTGGTGCAAGAATTTCTTGACACTTAAAAAATAAACTTTACAGTAATGTTCCCACAACACCAGAAAATATGCGACAAAGGATTATACGTGAATGTCAATCAATTACTGCAGAACAACTTGAAAATGTACAACGAGAATTTATTTACCGCCTCCAGAAAAGTATCGAGGTTAATGGTGCTCAATTCGAACATCTTCGATAACATAATTTAGGTAATGTGTACAAAGAGAATGCGCTGTTCCAATGGAATTGAAAATAAAATAAAATGTAAATTGGAAAATGCCCATTTTCGATACTGACTTTGAATGACCTTGAACGACTTTGGCGCTTCAATGTTTTTTCATGCAGTTTGCGATGCTCTACAAGATGGTTGGAAAAAAAAATGTACTATTCCATTTAAAAAAGTGGAGGTGACCTTCACTGTGCGTCAGCGCTTCCACCGAAATAAAAAAAATTAGTCGCATTTGATAACCCCCTTCGTACCGTACAACTTTTGTCTGAAACATTTTTTTGTGACGTCGATAATTACCGAGATATTCAAGGTGGTCAAGTTGCGTGGAACACGCTGTATATGATGAATTTTTACTCTCGATATTATTGAAAAATATTCCAGTTTTTTAATCACTATCATTGTATAACATCACAATCACCGAGAAACTTGGTAGTCTTCATTTCAACTCACTGTAAGCGTCAAATAATAAGATAAACAAAAATCAGAAAAGATTTTAAAAATGCTCATTTATTGAGGATTTTTACATCCGCCGAGAAACTTTTAAGTATTGAAATACACATTTCTCCGTCATAAAGGATGCAGTGTCACAAAGGATAGTGGAGGCCATTTTGAATAAGAAAGGAAACTGATCGTAAATGACTCGGAAAAGCTTGGTTGCAGTACCAAGAGTGTAAGGAGGTAGTGATGAAGAGTGACGGAAGAATATAGTATAGAGTAAGGGATAAGACAGGAAGCAGCACGTTACTAAATGAAACTAGGCAGCACTAAAAGCTGGCAAAGGATATAATTTGTAAAAGAGAAAATGAGGGAGTGTAACTTGCTCACCAGGTTTAATCACAGAAGAAAACTTTGGTTGGAAAATTTATTTCCGGCGGATAAAGCTAATGACTTCTCTTGTGAGGTTTCCGCGCATTCAAACTTCAACAAATATGGTGGCTCGTCATAAAAGTGAGAGGAAAATAAAATAGAAAAAGCAGTACCAAGGTTTGTAGAAACAGGGATGTGGGATATTCAAGTAGTGGTCGATACATTATTTCTAACAATAGTCTTCCTTTCCGAATGTACTTAATAAGGGCGATCTTCCCTCTTTGTTTCATGCCACTTTTTTGAGTCTTGTTAATTCTTCGTTGAATCGGGAATCAGATATATAAAAAAAATAATTATTGTGGTGGTTGGACTTCCTGGTTTTCATCTAACTTACAGATTCTATCGAGCTTCTTATTTTTCTAAAAGTTCTGTCTCAGGTTATACATGCTTCGTTCACTACAATAGACGTTTCCGTCACATGGTTAATTTTTCGCGCTCTGTCAACAGTGCATTGGTCGACATATTCGCTGATTTCTCTGTTTTTATTTATACAAGATCGTTTTTCTATTCTACTTGAGCTCTATTGCCGCTTTATTCGTCGACCGATTTTACAAATTGTCCCTAGTAGGTCTTGTATAGAACGTAAAATTTTCAACAAATATCTAATACTAAGTGATGAATCGAATTACTCGTGTAGCAGGGGATATACGGGAGGTCCGGCACGACATCTCTAAACAAATAACTCGTTTTGCAGCTGTAAAACGCTACTTAGCAATTTTTTTCATCTATTTCAAACACATTTATTATCATTTATCGCATATTTAAAAAAAAAAGTAAAATTTTATTAACGGATTAATTGCTTATTTCTAAGTTCTTTATTAAACTATCTCTAAATTATTGTAAATAACTTTTTTCAAAGCAAATAAATAATATATTTTTTAATGTCAAACAGGAATAATTTTTTATCAAATATAGAAAAAATTCGAGTTTTCCTCATTCTTAAAATTGTGACTAGTAATTTCAAACCTAAACATTGACACACATTGTAATTTGATACTGTTAAATGACGAGCCCAGTATAACATACCGTTGGGTTGCGGGACCACCGACTCAAATGGTTCTCTCGCCTCGAGTTTGATGGCACATGTGACAGCTAAATGAAATGAAGATTTGTGACAGTTAACTGAAAGAATTTAGGTGGCAGGTTACCGAACTGAAATTGTGGGGAAGGTCAGTGATTCGATTTGGCGCTAAGCCCTGCAGTGGTCTGCGTGTTAGGGTGGCCTGAACAATGCGTGATCCCATCAGAACAGGCCCGACGATGAACTCGTCCTGTCTGACGGGATGCAACGCTCCTGGCATTGTTCAGATCGAAAACCGAAGCCATCCCAAGGGCACGGTCTCATCAGCGATCGGAGACGGTAGCAGGCTCCGATCGATCGAGACGCATCCAGCCTGGTCCTGGGACGGCGCGGTGAGTCTGACACGGTCCCATCAGAGGAAGCGAGGAGTCTGCAGGTAGGACTGTGATGAGACGCATCTGGCCTGGTCAGACTCTCAGGCCTGGTGTGAGTGCAATTATAGTGATCACAATGGTCAGTCCACGGCTACAACCGCGATCGACCGCCGACAACTGACCCTCACCTTGAGTTTGATGGCACCAACCGCACGTGACTGGACCCCGTCCTTGAATCTCCGATGATATGACGGACCGGCCCGTGCCGAACACCACGATTGAGGTTCACACAAGGAAGAAGGCGAAATAGGCGGAAGATCGAACTGATGCGACGATAAACTCAATACACGTATTGGATGATCAAAATTCGAAAGAATCGAAGCGAGCGACGACTATCGAAGTCAACAACGGACGATGATCTGAACTCCCGAGATCACAAGCCCCCAGTTGTTTTTCGTTGTCACGATAACTCTCATTAACCCTAGTTACCTCAGACGGCGTTGATCGAGCCCCGTTCGTTGATGATGCTGACTGAAGTGAGGCAACGTGGGACAGAGGCAACCTCCGGGAAGTTGCGTTACAATTTGAAATAAGTGTTCTGTTGTTACGAAAGGTTGTTTTCACTGCAGTGAAAAGAGATGCGTGCTTTATTTTCCTGCTCCCTCCTGTTTGTTGTTTTAACAGATACCGAATTTGCCCCTAATTAAAAATACTAGAACAGTTCAGCCCTTCGAAATCAAGACATTGCAACCTCCCCAATTTTATAAAACTACTGATAATTTTAATTCCCCATGTGAGTACACGGCATTCGTGCTCAGAAATTAGCGCTTATTTTTGCACACATGTACGTGTACAGTTGACTGAGAAAAAATTACTTCCGAAATTTTTGTTCAACGAATGTCCTGGATATTATACATTTTATTATCTTTCGTTTTTTATACGTAATCTTATATTTATCTACATATCTCTTACATAATAAATGTTAATAAATAAGTATACAAGAGATAAATAAATAAATTATTACGTGAAGTAAATAAACAAACAAAGATTGAACAAGAATATTATGAATCTATAAACAAAATAATATGCATGACTCTAGCATGTATGACTCTTGAGACTTAAAAGTTGCCACGTTGTCAACAGCCAGGATAGCCCAGCGATAACGTCCGATGCTCCTATAGGCAGGGAGATGGGTTCGAAACCCATTCATTGCCGAGAAGCTTTTTCGGCGTAATTACGATTTTCAACTTACGTTGTAAATAATACGTAAACGACAATAAACATTTTTAAAGAAAATAGTAGAAAATTTTTAGCGTTTTTAAGCAATTCAAACAAAAAATTAATCAGGCTATGGTCAGGCAAACCTGGTCAGACCTTATCAGACGAGGCGTTACATTTTCTTACGGGGCCATATCGGATTGCCTTGCTAGTGCCGCCATACGGTAGTCAGGCAACCCAAAAGTGCGCCTTAAGAGGACCCTATGATAATTTCTACGTGGGATGGCCTTATAAGATGGGATGGATCACAAGAAGCGCTCGAAGACGTTACAACAATCTACATGAATTTGGAGTACTGATAGGCAGTCAGACCGGAAAAGTTTTGCATTATTCAACGTATAATAAAAAATGCAAGAAATACCACATTGGTTGCAAAGAAGAAGATCATGACTGTCGATTAAACTTTTGGGGTTCTGCGAAGACCATGGAACCATATGTCGCAACGAAGTTGGTCAATAGCGGTGACATATTGAAATCGAAAAATGTGAAAGTCGGAACTCTTATTGTCGGTGATGACAGCTCAACTATTGCAGCTTGTTGATCCACGAGCCAACATCCTATAATCAAGCATTTTGATGTTAACTCATTAATACCCAGCCGAATCTGTGCTAGACAGGTTCAAACTAACTTTTGGGTTAATTTTTAATGATCTTCGTATAAATTTCTATGTAAAAACTGCACATCAGACTTATTACTAAGACTGATACTTGGGTTCTCTAGTATGTATGCTCGGCCCTGAAAATTGAAACAACGCACAGCGTTGCCGAGTCAAAGCACAATTTCTACGAAATTCTAAACTTTCGACCAGTTTTTATTTTATTGCTTGCAACTAAGACAATGAATGTTAATGAAATTTTGCGCCAACTTCAACATTTGTATTATCTACATATTCACAAAAACTTTACATTTTTTGAATGTTCAAAGTAAGCCCCAAAGTTTCACATTACCGTAAAAGCCAGTAGTAATTCGAAAGCGTTATAATTTCTAAACTATTCTGCGAAACATTTCCTATTTTTTTATATGGGTTGTACTTGTATTCGCCAAGAATTTTACAAAATTTCAGCTAATTTTCGGTATTTTTAAAACCGTGCGATACGTCCTTAACCCCTTCATCTATTATATTACAGAAACAAGTCGTTGCTAAGGCAGACGGTATCATTTCCAAAATTTAACACGTTTCGTTTGAACATTGCGCCAGAAGGGAACGTGGCACTTTAGTCCCGCGAAACAGGGTCGAAAACCGAACTTTCCATTGAGGTGTGAGGAAAAAAAAAGTTTCCGGGATTGGCATGTTGAATTCAGTTTTATCGTTTTTGAGGTCACTGATTCCGAATATAGCATTAGATTTTAAATATAAAAAATGCCGGATCCAATATAGCCGATCAAAATTTCACGGTTTTAACCAGTCATATTAAATCAGGTATTCAAAATTTAAAACTCAAAAATTAACTTAATCGGACAATCATGTAAATAAATTAATTAGAATGCGTAAAATTCAACTATTGATGCGTATAATTTTTTATGCTCTTCAATGAATAATGAAAAAATACCATTTGAGAAAACGCCTAGCTGATCTTTATTTTTTAATTTTATTTTTAGTTCGAGTAAATAAATAAACGAAATATTTACTTGATCAGTAGAGATTTTGTTTTTCATAAAGGATCTACAATTACACATAAATTCATTTCATCCATTTATTGTAAAAATGTTTCATCGCGAATCACTACTTATTTTTTTCTACGTTTTCGGTTCAATACAATCAACGAGTGCTGCCTAGCTTGGTCCCGCACACCCATGGACAACCCATGTCCACGTCGCGCGGCGTAGCCCTGCTTCATGCGGTGCGGTCGGGCACACCATCACACGCACATCACTACGCGCTGCCCAGCCCACGCATACTATTGGCTGTAATTAATTATTAATAACTCATCAGGGGTGCATCAGATCGAAAAACCGATGAGCACTTTTCGATCCAGAATTTGAGATCTACCACCCCTTCAGACCTCATCCGACCCTTTTGGTACAGCCTATACGACTACGCTTAATATTTGCAGAGCGGTATGCGTCAATATCCTTAAAATTTATTTTATGATTCTCGTCCAATAATGAAGAAACACACGTGTATTACTATTTTCGGACACGTGAGTTGAACAAGGGAAACAGAAAAAGCGATACGTTTGTAAAAAAATCCAGTATAGATTTCGACGTGGCACAATTATGAGACAATAAAGTGCAAGGAAACAACAAATGACAAAAAAATGACGAAAAAGCTAATAAAATTACGAACAATTGAAATTTCGAATGTTCAAAGTACCTTCCGTTGATAAAAAAAATAGTGATGGCACAAATAATATAAAGTAAACTAGCAAACGGAAAAAAAAACATGCCAATGAACGGGAAAAAATCGGAATTTAGCTATAGCGTGCAGTCGTTTGTTTAAAGACAAATGTTTAATATCAAATCTCAGCCTCTCTCGATAGAATGACGCCAGTTGATAGAACATTTTCAAGAAAACTGGGGTCATTTTTCGGATAAGCAGCATTTCGAAATATTTATCGCCGGGTTTTTCACAATGTAATAGGTAGCAGCAATCGTGTGGTCTAGAGTCTTGAAAAACATGTATATTTTTACGACTTTTTTCATAATTGATGGGAGCAAAATATTAGTCGTACTTATTAGATGCATATGCCATGAATGCTGTCTGCTCCTGATTGATAATCGTCGAGCGATCGCTAATTGACTCCGTAGGCCTTTTCCGTAGGCAATTTACGTTGATAGATCTCGTAGGGTCAGTGGTGGCAGTAAAGAGACCATAGTAGATGCGTAGTGGGCGAATTGACTGGTCCAATGTAATTTGCAACACGGTGTACTTGCGATGACAATAATTAATTTATACCGGGGTCTATGCGCCCAATGATGCGTTCCATACAGAAAGGTTGGCTATAAGTATCTTTTACAGCGCGTTGTAGAAGCGGGCCAACATCAGAGCATATTGTAAGGGAGCTCTCGATACTATGGGGAATGTTCGACGCGCAGACAACCAATACTACCGAACGCATCGAAGGAACTGATTGAAGAGACCACAAGCTTGAGTGGAATTCTTTCTTCCCTGACCTTTTCCAGTAAGTGATGGGCCAATTATTCTATCCATTTATCATTGAGTCGCATGACAAGGCGTGTTGTTGCTCATAAATAATATCTTAACCGAAGAGATTTTAATATATTTTTCACAAATACAGTCAATGCGTTAAATAAATATGTTCTCAGCTTTCAAACGATCGCAGTTTTCTGATCAAGTGTGATATACTGTCGAAGTTCAAAAGTTGACAGAATTATTAAGAAACGCGATAGCACGTCTCGATAATCCAACGTGTATTTAAACTATACTCCAATCACTCTTCACCATACTTCGATCACATTCCAATCACACTCCAACAAGACCACATCGTACTTCAGTCACATTTCGTCATAATCCACGTTACTGTTTCGCATTCTATCCAGGACGACGACGACGGCAGCGAGGATGACCAGGACGATGACGATAACGACGATAACGATTATTAAGACGATGGTGAGGATATCCAGAACGATGACGACGATGATCAGGACGATGACGAACTTCACCGTACGTTACCACACCATGACTGCGCTGCATCATTATTCATCGCGCAATGGTAATATTTTATTACACTTCACCGTACAATGAGAATACATCGTTGCACTTCATCGGATTTCAACACCCAATGTCTGAACTTCATCATACTTAATCATTCTTGGACAGTCGATGATCGAACTTCATCGTACTTAACCACACTTCGATATCCGGCGACCGAACTTAACTGTACTTTGACATCCGACGACTGAACTTTATCGTACTTCATCATGCTTTGACATTTGATAGTCGAACTTCATCGTATTTGGAGATCCTGCGGTCGTAATTCATTGTGCATCATCATGTGGCGGTTGTACTTCGCTGTACTTTAACATATCTCAATCTTACATTTTTGTAGTTGAGATTAAAAGATTTATGAAGCAACTTTTTTTTCCATAAATGGAAAAAAAATGTAAATAAAAAAAAATGACTAATTTTCTTTCGATTGACGTGAATTATTAACAATAAATTATGCACATTTATTGTTTATTTCTGATGTTATTTATGACTGTTTCGGCCATTATACTCTTCAACAATACTGATTTCAATAGTTTTTATGGCTTTCATTCCTATGCATGCATTTTTTCTGCTCTTATAATAGAAACATAAAACTGCTTCTACACATTTTGTTCTTCGTTATTACAATATTCAACAATGAATATTCCAAAAATAGGTCAAATCAGTATAAATTACTTAAAAAAAATAAAAAATACGCCAAGTAATATAAAAAACCGTCCAAAATATTTGACGTATTAAAAAACAGGAAATACTAAGAACAAAAAAAGAATGAAATCAGAAATATAAGCCAAGCAATATAATATTAAAATATATTCATGTTATTTATAATATATCATCAATGATAATTACAAAAATATCTATCCAACGAAAAAAAAATTCAAGACTTGGTTGCATGGATAAGGAAAATAAGCCTGGTGGAGAAATAATCCATGCAAAATTCCTACTATTATGTGTACATCTTATCATGTGTTAAAGCAGCAAAACATGTAACTGCTAGCTAGACAAGTATGCATGCACAATCATGCAAAATGGATGCACATGAATGCGTGGAAAAAGATGCATACTTTTCGAGCTTGCAGTTATGTGTGTAGCTGCCTATAGTCACTCATAAGATTAAGTGTATTAAAATCGTGACTTCCATTTGCAGTATAATGAATTGTATTTAAGTTGCAAACAGAACTTACGGTGGATATATGCCGCGTATATTGTTAGGTAACTAAAAAATAGTTTTTTTTATTACTGCAGCAGAAAAATGAACAATAGAATTGGCAACAAAAATGGAAAAAGAAATGAATTGAAACGAAACGCAACATACTTGTATCGAGTTGGTTATACGTATACATATGTAACCGCGAAGTTTGGCGGACTTGGGTAACATCCTGTTGTAGCCATTACTACCGGTCGACTATTTAGGTGATTTATACATTTGAAAGTCAATTTTGAAGCAGGAAGGACATTCCAGGTAAGGTGACAATAAGGTTTACTGACTTGAATAACATTGAAAAATCAGTAAAAAATTGAAATGATGGTTTCTATCATCGAGTAAAACAGGCCACAAAAGTTGGATCTGTTTTTTATCTCTCTCTATTTTTTATTTTAGAAACGATGAAAATTTTCAAAAAAAAAATTGAAAATAAAATTCATCAAAACATATATGTCTAGTTTGTAAATATATGTTTATTTTATTTTTCAAATGAACCGTATGACCTAATCACTGTCAACCACCGAGCAGCAACTTCGTCGAAGTGTCTTTTTGGAAGCGGCGTACACCGTAAACTATACTTTAGATTAGAGTACAAAAATGTGTATACAGTATTTTATATGTATACCGGGTGTCCCAGAAGGGTTGGTCATGCTCGGCACAACTACACCCGTGCGGTGCTCACAAACGTAGCGCACGCATCGTTCGACTCAGAATTTCATCCCCGATTCACTATTACGGGGATGACCAACTCTTCTGGGACACCCTGTAAATTGATTATGAGTATGAATAAAAAAAATTCTGTTCATCGTTTGGTTGAAAATAATGACGAAAAATACATCCTCGTTGCCCGACCGCACCGTGGTCTAGTGCCTTAACAATAATTCAGAAACTTGATAATTACATTTTCAGCTCATTATAAGCGTTAAATAATAAGATGAGAATGAAAAACGCTGTTTATTAGGGCCTTCTAGTCGCCATATTGGGAGAAAGTCATCAAAGTGTAAATCTCGAAATTTCCCGTTAAACTTCAATGATTTTATGCACCGGCCAATGAAAAATATTCGAAATTTCGCACGTTTTGGTCTGAAAAAAAAACATAAATTCATAATTATTCAGAAGTGGGGCTCTATTCAAAATACGGTCTCAGATCTTTTTGCGCGTTCAATGAGGGTTTGTGATAATGTATTCGATAATATTATAACAGTACATGATTATCTTTTTGTTTAGTGATTCGTTTTAATTGTTTGTTTACAATTGTTTACTGAGAATAATGAAAATAATAATTACAAATATTTCAAATTTTTTGACGGGCTGAATTAAGCTTCATGAGGTTCACTTAGGAAATACTGTGGTGGCACATAACCAAACAAACCTGAAAAGCCTAAAAATCCAAACTGATAGCCGGAGATTTTCGAAATTTGTTTATTTATCTGAAATTCGGAAATTTGTCTTAAATTAACCTCACTTGTATTTGTTTCACCAAATATTCGCGGTATGAGAGACGATACTCAGAAAACTGAAACAGGTGTCAGGCTAGCCAAAAATCGGACGATCTGTCTGAAGCCAAATGATATTCATCATAAATTCATAAGTACGTCTTCTGCACACGAATCGACGTACAACATTCATTAAAATGTTCAACAATTCTTCGAATTGCTGAAACGACTTATTGCGCAAAATAAAGCGTGGAGACGAACCGGCTCAGCGGCAAAGGTAGTCTATGTTATAACCACTCATGTGGTAAGCTCGTCGACTGGATTTCAGACTGCACCACGCGCATCTCGCCATGTTCTCTCAATGTTTTGTTTAGAAGCGGATTAGGGAGCGTCCCTAATCCGCTTCAGCGTGGTTGACTGTTAAATATTGATACGATATTCTTGTACGCTGAGGCAATAACATGTCTTTCACAAATACAAGTTGTAGAATACTGCGGTATTTTACGGATAATTAAAACTGCAAGAAGATTCAAGCAATTTTTTACGAAAATGCATCTTTTTCGAAAAAACATCATGACCAAGATAACATTTTTTTCAATTTTTGTACGCCATATTGCAACCACCATTTTGAAATTCGGAAAAATGCTAAGAGTTAAGACAAAATGAAGATAAGAACGCACGGATTAAAACGAAATAACAATTGAAAAAACGCTTTAAAAGCGCCCTAAGTGCTCAAACTTTGCATACATACACTTGAATGTTGTCCTTATACCAACGATTAGTAGCTGTCTTAAATGAAACGATGGATATCAATAGAACATTTGAGAATTCAGTCAGGTAAATAAAATTTGAAAAGATGAATAAAAACTTCAAAAGACTTCGCGATATGATTCACAGACAAGTTACGCTCTGCTTCTCAAAAAGCGTTAGCATTATAAAGGAAGTTTTCATCGCACCGGAGAAATAGAAACAAACCGTAAAACTGCAACCTTCCTCCCTTTTCTCCCTTCTTCCAGAAGTATTATATTTAAACCTGCATGAATCTAAAGGGCTAATAATGGCCGACTAAATAAATCCACGGCAGATGGTAAACAGCGGCAAACCATATTTCAATCAAAGGTCCCGGAGAGGAGCTGATCTCAAAGAGCCGTTTCTCAATAGCCTATCATCTCCCGGCTAACAGAATGCAACTAACAGAAGAAATTGATAATTAAAAAATAACTACGTTGTAGCATTTATTTGAAAACTGTCTCACTTATATCATGTTGTTTCGGATGGGCAAAAAAGATTATAAAAAAATCAAAAATCTGAAAAACAAACTTTGAGGATTACACTTTCATCATGACTAGCCGCATTGGAATTTTTAAATAATTTAATTGCAATAATTATCATTGTCGACATGTATAGCTTTTACAATTCATTATCCCTAGCAACAAACATCACTATTTTTTGACAATATTTGGTACCATCTTGCCGCAATCAATATGTTGCGGGGCAAAACCCGCCGTTCCAAACTTCGTGTATCGAAGCAGGGATCTCAAAGTACTTTATTTCAACATATCTGAATCGCTTACTTTCATATTTTTATATTGAATCTTATTTCCCGAAAGGTTGACTACACGGGTCTAAAACGCGAAGGTATTCTGTATTTTCCCGAAATATCGCCCGCGCAAAGGGACGCGGTCGCGCGGTCGGATCAGAGCTATACATCAATTGTTGAAGCGTCGGCGACGACGCTTTATGTTCAATACTAAAAATATGCACATTAGATCGATTTTATTATAATCTTTCAATTTTCTTGAGGCTTAAAGGCTTTACACTAATTGTGAGGTACTTAAACGAATTATTTTATTAGTTAAACCCTTACAGATGTACACACCTTTTTCCTTTCCTCGGCAAAGCGGACAAGGCTTCTTCTCGAATGGGAAATTCGCTCATATAGTATTTTTCCAACCAGTCAGGAGGCATGTTATTTGGGCCATCAATTAATATTCTCAAACCTTTCTTTATTGTTTGGGCCTTTCTTCTACATAAACCTTTCTTTAAGGATTAGTATGTGGGCATGTGCATTCACGGGGCACACCGAGGAGTCCAAACCCTCGATTTACCTTTAATAGAGTCATAAAACAATAAACTCACCCGCGAACTCGTCAGCTGCACCGTTTAGCTTATAACCCTGAATCATTTGCCTTTTTCTACCCTTCTCTTACATTTTTTTTGGGTTGTTTCTAGTTTTTAGCGAATCAGAAAACGCGTCTATCCACATCCCTCTCTATACCTCGCGTTTTCCTGATTTTCCCACCTTTTTAACGAATCAGCACTTCGCCCATCCCCAAATATGTAATCTCATCCAATCACACATCAAGATAGCATCCGTAGCTTCTCCTATCCCTTCCAAATTGTTGTTACACACATTGCTACGAGCAATTTTTCCATCTACGAAATAGTTTGTCTTAATCGAACTGTTGACCAGTACCTACTACCGTCTAACATACTTGTTGGAACGAACACGCGAATTCTTGTTAATTTTGTAAACCTATTAATTCTTTTAAATATCTTTTCGTTATACTTGTTTGAATAAGGTAATTCTTGATAATTAAGTAATTGCATCGACAACATCATTTACAATAATCAACGACACAAGGAACCTGATCGGCGTGTCGTAAGTTCGAATCGTTACGATTATACCTCGCGTTATAACAACGGAATTTACAACTCCGCTGGACCACTTTTGGTGTCGCAACGAGACCGAACACAATATGCGATTTTTGAAGAAATTTGAAAATCAAAGTTTGAGAAAATTAGTTAGAACGACAAAAGCTCAAGCCTCAATGCAAAATACAATAATAATATGAGAACAATAATGTATAGTATTTATAAACGGCGAGTATATGTATCAAGGTATGAGGTACATAGATAATCTGAGGATTAGACTCTTCCTTTTCCGTACACATTAGACGACATACGTACAATGAAGAAACGAATATTCAAATATGTTGATCGAACGCTTAAAACAGAAAACTTTGCGCCCACTGAAGAGTCAGTACACCGATTAAACCTAATCACAGCGTACAGAATAACGACTACAAAGGTAAAAGAGGAGAAAGGAAGGTGAGAATGAAACTGAAATCATGAAGAGAGAGGAAGAATACAACTGCGGTATACAAAACCGGGAAATGGAGGGAAAAAAACTAATGGCAAACGCGTTGGTCAGATACTGGGGGATAAACTTTGTGCGACCATTACCGCAGTTGTGGGAGAGTATAGTCGCAGTACACGTCGCGGTCGATGGAAAGGCGAATAATGGCAGTTGTAAATTCTTTACCGCGAGCAAAAAACTCTTTCCCTCTCCATCTCCATCTTTCCCTCACTTTGCGTTCTATTCGTCGTCCCCAATGCCGTTCGACTCTTTCAACATTGAACCTATTCGAGACCCTCTTGAACACGCTATTTCTTTCGTGTTTACAACGTCTGTTTCTCTCTGTCTCTCTCGATCTCTTGTACTGCGTCTTTCTCTCAGACTTCACCCTCCATTATTTCCTTTTTTGCTATTCTCTTTCAATTATGGAGCCAGGGAATCTTAATTGCTCGAGCACGAACTCCGTATATGTGAAGTACGATGAATCATTCAGTCGCGGTGCAACATGGCGAAATTTTCATATCACTGTTCAGTTTTTTAGCACGAATATGTAAACTCCCTAAATCATTATCTCACTCGCTCCAAGATTCTACGAAAGGGTTGCGCTTCGATGGCGAATCGTCAAATGATATCATCAAATGATTGTAGGATTGTTCAAAATATATATGAACAGTTTGAACCGTTGACGTAATAGAATGTAACAGTGATCAAAGTTGGAAATAGCAATGAAACATTTTATATTTATGTACAACCTTTGCATTTTCTTTGTCGTCTTTTATCTTACATTGAATGCAATCACCTGTAAATCTAAAAGGGACACAATGTTTTTCGGGTCATCAAAAATGATCTGTATGAACCTGATATCGAGTGTTAAACGTTCAACGGGTTAGTGCGTGATTATCTCGAGGAGAAGATCGATCCGCGTGGAATGACTAAGCTGAGCGCATAAAATCTTGAGTTCTTAACTCTATGAAGGGGCGAGGGGGGTAGCCCCTTCCCCTATATGGCCAGCGGATATAGCCCCAGTCATGTCTAAGATGTATGCCGTGTTCGATCGTATATACACGACCGAACACAAAGGGAAGTCGAGCTCTACTAGTCGCACGTCTCTGGTAAGACACAAAAGAACACAGGAAAATGAAAACATTAATAATAAATACAAAGCGAGCATACATCTTAGACATGGCCGTATTATTCATTTTGAATCTTACACGACGTATGAAGCACGTACCTATGCCTCCGAAGTTGTTGATTCGAATTCCATTTTCTAAAAGATTCGTCTTATACATAAAATTCAATTTATCGACAATCTTTGATAAGCTCGATGCTTGAAGCATACACATGAAAAATACGTTTAACATAAGTTCGACGTTTGGTACGGCATTCAATACCCACCACTGGTTCCTCATTGTTGAACCAAGCATGGGACAACCATCTGACCATGTGTTTGCCAGTACTTAATTGGAGCATGCCGAACCAATGCTGGACTATCGTTGGGTCAGTTTTAATTATGAACTTCCGACCGATTATCAGAACTGAGCGTTGGCCTCGAGTATGGTTTGGACAAGTGTTCAGCAATGCTTAGTTGAAGCGTGGCAAAACTAACTGTGTGCCAACGCTGGGGCAATTTCAACAATTAACTACCGACCAACCGGCGGTAAAAACTGAACACACAAAATATAAGACTCCGAAAACATGGCAACAGCGTAGACGGCGCAAGCGCTCGACTTTGAGGTTCGGGACAGGGCGCGTATATGTATAACACATGTGCAATACTGCTGCCAACCCAAGCATGTATCGTGGTTCATAATTTACGTTGTTGCCAGTTCGTCTTGCAATTATTGATCTCTAACGAATTATCGAAAATAATGCCATAAATTAATAGAAATAATTCCTGCAATCATTGCTTTGTCAAAAATGCATATTCTTTTAAATTAATGTGGATTTTTTCTTTGAAAAATGACATCAAATACGACAATAATTTAACGACAAACAGTTGATAATAATCCATCGGTTCCGTGCATAAGCATAGGGCGCCCCCCGCATGCTTCACCCCCGATCGCTAGACCCCGCAACAACCTCAAATAAGATTTTTTAATGATAGTTAGCCGACATAACTTAGCCAGCTCACAAAAAAAGAAAATCACATGATCTGCTAGATTCTGAAGCACGATGTCTAAACCTCGAAGAAGACTTGAGGTACTTGTCTGTCTCTCTCTAACGGTGCAACAGTACATTCATATACTTTTCCCCTATGACGGAAAGCAGTATATTTACACGAATCTTGATGTAGGGTTATCTGTAAACAATTGTTTATTAAATCTAGTGTTGTCATGACTTTGGTTGAATAACGTTTCTGAAACACTCTCAATAATTGGTGTACATTCATGATCATCTATCATCGCATGGTTAAACTTCCTGGGATCTGAACACGGCCGAACAGTCCCGTCCTTCTTTTTTACTGGTATTATAGGATTTATCCAGGGGCTTGTAGATCTTCGGATAATGAGATATGTTAACAATTTTTTTATTTCTTCATCGACTTCCTCTTTCAACATAATGGGTACATCATAAGAATGTGCACCTGTCGGGTTTTCGGTAGGTATTTTCAATTTGTGATGGAACACCGATATTCTTCCCGGACGTTTTCGAAACACCTCTCTTCCTTTCCATAATACCTCTTTCAAAATTTCCGTTTCTTTTTAGTTCTTCATTCTGGTTCACAGCTTCTTCGATTTCCTCGAAAGTTATTTCCTCCCCTTCTTTATTCAATGAAGTACTTATCCGTGTTCATCTGTATTATCCTCTCTGGAATCCTGCTCTAGGTCTTCCTTCTTAAATTCTTCATTCGTCTTTTTCAATTCAGGTGTGCTTCTCGCTGTCGCCCCATCAGCAATCTGTTTTTTCAGACCTTGAACCTCCGTACTAATTGAGCCGGACATTTTTGTTTTAAATACTCCAACTACTATAGATTTGAACAATGCGGAAATTATTTGCGTATACTCATTATACTTAACATGGAGTGACAAATTATCCAAACCAGTCATACTCTTTAGAGGATGTAGAATGTCTACTCCTAGTAAGACATATCTAATTAGCCAGGGCACTACCGAGTATCCTAAAAATGTTGTCATGTTTCCCATGTCCGTCGAGACCATTACTTGTGTTTCTATTTTACACGTTTTTCCTTTACTCCTTTTTGTTACCCCCTGTTACCGAAACCCCAGTAACCGGAAAAATTGAACATGTTTCGAAAATTCCTATATTTTTGCTGTAAAATTATTCTGTCATCGCAGTTATCTTTGCTCCACTACCCACAAGTGTTGTTTCTAGAATACCTTTTACTTTGGCATCAATTTCTGGACATTCCACGAGTGGAACAGCGTCTGCATTTATTTCCTCTGCCATCAGAAATTCTCTTATATCGGTTTGAAGTTTTAATTATACTTCACTTCGTTTCTCTTTACTTTCCTTTTTGGGTTGTCTCTCGGTCAAATTTTCGTTCTTTTTTTCGTTGCGCCTCATGCTTGTCTGCTTTCGTTTTGCAACGGTATAACGTCTTTTCGGTTCCCGCAGTGGAGATTAAGAATTGCGGTTTCTTTTCCATGTCTACATCCAGGTTTTTTTTTCCCTTGTCGGTTCTTCGTGTACCATTGCCTTGGTGGACTTTGTTAACTTAGTTTTTTTAGGAAGCCTTTTCTGGATTCTGTTAGCATAGTTTTGTAGGAAGCCCACTGGTTTCTCTGTTGTTTCATTTCCAAAATTCGCATGAGATTGACTCAACATTTCTCTGACAGTTGGAGGAGGCAGTTATCGTTAAGTCGATGTCTCTTTCCTTCTCCATAGTCTTCGTCGGGTTATTACTTTCCGAATCTTCATTTTTTTCCGTCTTCCATTCTTTCTTTGTCCCCCATTTCATGATGAGGTATCTTTGTTATTAATTCATTTGGTCAATTAATTATTCCAATAATTTGATCTGAAACTACTTCACGTTGGGTGCCAGTTATAACGATATAGTAATTTCTTAACGCCGATAACGTAGATTTGTACTACCAATTATTTGAAGTGGGCGCAGGGAATTAAAAAATAATCAATAATTAGAATTACTTTTGTAACAATTTATTTATGATAATTTACAAGTTTTTAGATTAATCTTTGTTTTGAATTTCATTAATACACTTTTCAATAATTATTCTAATTAAATGTCTTCAAGAGTGTTGGTAATGACTCGATATAGTAACACCTTGTGTGTAAAGGTTTTTTCGGCACCTGCCGATTGTAAACCAGAGTCGCTGTTTTTCTTTTCGTCTTTTCACCCTGCTAACACATTCAAAAAATTCTGAAGAAATTCATGCTCATTGTTGGAACATTCAATCCAATACATCAATCGTTAGATTATAGAAAAAGAATTTTTTACATATATTTTTTGTTAAATAAATGAATCAACTCAGTGACGAAAATCGTATTTGCCCAGACACCAAATACTCAGGCTTACAGACGAAGGGATGATAGTAGACATAATCATAATTATGCCCTCAGTATGTTATTGCGCAACGACATAATATGTTAGTAAGCTATGTGATAATAACTTGTTTTTCCTCGAAGATTGGGTTTTTTGTGATCGGTGTACAATATATACATGCCTTTACGCGTATTTATCAATCAGGGCAAACAAAAAAAAATGCGTCGCTATAAACTTAATTCCTCTGCTTCTCTTCTTGAGTAAGATAATCTGATTATTAACATATTGCGAAGTAGCGAATTGAGATAAAGGAAAATGAATTGGTGATTTTGAGAAGGAGAGAAAAATACAAAGTATGGGAGCTTGACGACACCACAACACACCGACGAAGCACTTTTCTAGGATAAGAGAAATAGGGATAGAGCAGGGATAGACCTTTAGATTTTTGGTCTAGCTCGAAAGCTGTCGCTTCGCTCTTTAAGGCAAAAAAAGAAGAGCTTCTTCTATTCTCGTGAGCTATGTTATATTTGACAATGCTGCTCCAGCATTTTCGATTCTTCTATCAGACCAGAATCTCTTGCGCGAGTCGCGTCTCGCTTCTGACCTCATCTGCTCATAGAGTAGGAATACTGTCCGGGCCTTGAGGGTAGCGCCGCTACACAAGATCTATGACAAAAAGTGGAATATCTCCCCTTGAGCGATATTATTACAAAACATATATGGCTTTGAAATTTATGTAGAAAAAAATCAGCTTAAAATGATGAGTTTGCATATATTTGCTGAACAAATCATGCTTTAACTAGGCTCAGTGGAAAGAAAAAAATCATACTCTATCGTTAAAATGTCATTAGATTTTCGATTAGGGGAACAGGTACGGAAATATTAGTGATTTTAATTCTCGTTTGACAGCTGGAAGCCCATTTTCCTGTATAGTATCCGTGGCAGGTCTCTAACGACATATCATAAAATTTTTTTTTTAAATAATTACACACATCGAAACGGTGCCACGTTTCTTGATATACTATAGTATATATATGCATATATTACAAATATATATATTACATATTAAAACGTCTAACGTTCCATGCGCTCTTTCCCCCCGCCCCCTCTCCTCGCCCGCTGCTCGCGATCCCACTGCTCGACGTCGATCACCTGTAAACAAAAATCAAAAACTATTATATATCGAACACGAACAGATGATCTCGGGTCATCGACCGAGTACGAAAACAAAACAGACACACCAACACGACATGCACAGCTGACCAAAACGAAAACACCGAAAAAATTAAACGTTTAACAATGTTAACATTTAACACACACGAACACGACACATAGACACAAATCTCGATGAAAACAAATCACCGACACACACAGAAACAAAAATTCGGGGAAAGACAAAAATGAACAATATTAATATCAACAAATTGACATTGGGAAGGGATGGGTTAAACAATTAAAATCTGGTATAAATGGGGAGCACGAGAACGAAAAATTAGACTTGGTCTCAAGAGGTTGAACACAGCATTACATGCTAACTCTTGAAATTCTAAGTCCAGTGCACGAAAGTATTACAAGCTCGAATTACGGCATCCCCTACGTGGAAGTAGTGTACCGACGCGGACGATCTGGCCCTGGCTGTAAAACGGTCTCCCGGTACGCGAACGAACAGAAATTGATTCGTATCAGAGGTAGAGTTTGGGAAAAACGAAACGATACTCAGGGAGTACGAAGGCGAGAGCCTGAGGAAAACGAGTACTTGTATCATTTTGAACGACTCGAGACACAGAAGCACAGTGAACGAAATTGTCACAATCTCGATTTGCGGTATCACCTACGTAGAAGTAGTGTACCGACGAGGACGATCTGGCCTTGGTTGTAAGACGGTCTTCCGGTACGCGAACGAACTGACAGTGATTCGTATTAGAGATAGTGTTTGGGAAAAACTCTACGATACTCAGGGAGTACGAAGGCGAGAGCCCGAGGAAATCGAGTAATTGTATGGTTTTGAACGACTCGAGACACGAAGGCACCTTGAGCATTAACTCCTCGTGAGTTAATACAACGTGTTGAAGAGGTGGATCGGCGGTACGAAATCACCGGACGCTGTCTCTGTACAGTGGTGAGGTGCATTTCGGTGCAGATCTGGCACTGTTTAACACGTGTGGCGATCGTAATTCCGAGTGATCCCGGCGTATTGTGAAACACGACGATTACTGAAGGCTTTAGTGAGTACTTACCTGAGAAGGAAGGAAAACAAAGGGATCAGGAAAACGTGTGAACGCATACGAGAATCACACAAGGAGTAAACGAGAACCACGTTTTGTGGCAGCTGTCAAAATCAGCCGAGCGAGAAGGAAATAGGTGCGTAGTCGAGGGAGAAGTACGGGAGAAACGAGGAGGACGTACAAGAACACATCATATCACACCAGACGGACGTGACGTGACGAACACACATCACAAAACACGGGACAACACTACACTACACCACACACAAGAACACAGCAAGTTTTACACAAACTGATAAAAAGAATCTCACCGGTCGAGATCACGATACGTCACGAAAAGTGACAGGTGTACGTCACCTAACGAGCGCAGGCGGCGCCATTCGCAATGTCGATCACAGCCGCGCGATCAAAGCGACAATAGAGTTGTGCAATAAATCACTCCGCGACGCGCGAAATTACGAAAGTGCTAAGGCGACTTGCTCGGCCGCACGCGGAGTGCGAACTTACGGCAGCTGCCGAACGAGGGCAGTACGCGCGTCCGAAGGTCACTGGACCGACGCGCGGAATATTCAAACAGTGAAAGGTGGAGCACCGCGCTCACCGATTCGAACTCCGACGCGCTCAACGAAAGAGAGGGGGCACCGCGATCGTTCCTTTACGAACTCCACATAAACGCGCGACAAATTAAAATTGTATAGAGTCACGAAACACAATATTACAAGAATTATTAGTATTTCCAGTAGAGAATTAAGGTTAGCACGTAAGCAGAACAATTACAAAGCGGAAAATACGATAAATACTCACCGTCGTATCAAGACACAAACAGAAATTCACTGTACACATATTATTCATTGAAGAATATATCTTGTTTTCTCGATTTTACCCGACATTAAACTAATCTACTCCCTGATCGAGCCTGAACAAAATAAATTTAAGTGTAACCAAAACTGGATACGTTACAATATATTATGATAGTTATACGTGCATATACATTAGAGCAGTCATTAATTACGTCATTTTCGAATCTTTTTGCTCTCAAGCATTCAAACGCTTCCTTTTCAAGAAAAAAAGTATGTCGTAAAGTTTGGATGGTCTATCTCATGGCGTTTTCGATTTGCGCTGTGCTGCACCAGTGTAGTATAAAACTAACCTAATCTGAGCTAATCTGAGCGCCCTCACACTAGCAGCTGTTTTCAAATCGTATGTTTTGAGCCAAACAGTGTGCATTCAATACAAATTGAAAATACACCCAGATCAATTAAAAAACATGTTGATCTACGAATTACTGGATTTTTCAGAACCAAGTAGTGACGACGAAGAGGAAATGGTAGTGTTGATGGAGAATAATTTGATGACTCGAGGTCCAGGCACTCTCAACATAAAAAATGTTGTTGAAAATACTGTGACCAATTGTTCAAGTTGACAGGTACGTGTATTAACTATTGACAGTGGACATAAATAACTAATTGTAGACAAAATAATGTGCTATATGGACCATATTGTTTTCTTCCAGATTCAAAGTGACTTTTGGCTGTCTCGCGAAATGTGTCACCTCCTTGTTGAAAAATACGAAGCCAGCCGATTCTTTCAAGAAAAGAATGCGCCTCACAATCTAGGACCACCCAGGAAATCTGCGGAAACACATTTCTTGTCGTTTTCGTTCTTGTCTTTTGTGGTCGTAAACTTCGGGTCTACAGATAATCGTTCATGGTGAGATTGTTTTAACGCAAATAAATATCTATATTATTCTAGTTATGCCGCTAACAAGTGTACTTTGAGGCAGAAATCGAGATTATTTGAGATGAGCCTTTCAACGCTTCATTATTCAATGGAATCTGTCATGAACTTTCTGCTCGCAATTGCTCCAAGTGTAATAGTTTTTCCACGCGATGACGCTAAAAATCACGTGCTGCAAATGAGTTTCAGCAGGTATTTATAGATATTCACTTTGTTGCGAACAATTGTCTAAGTAAATCTTGACTTTACATTATAGATATCTGGAATACCTGGAGTTGTTGGAGCCGTTGACGGATGCTTGATCAACATCCAGTGTCCTGCAAATAAAATTCCATCAACTTACGTCAACAGGCATAACCAGACTTCAATGACGCTTCAAGGGATTTGTAATGCGGAGAAGCGATTCATAGACGTATTGACAGGTGTCCCGAGCCAAATGCACGATTCTCGAGTATTCCAGAGAGTAATTCCAGATTGAGTAATCATTCATTTACCCAATTGTCCATGAATTAGGAGACAATTATCACCTAATCGGCGATGCAGCATACGGTATCTGCAAGAATGTAATAACTCCATACAGAGACTACGACGGAATGACCGAGGAACAACGAAATTTTAATTACCATTTCTGTAAAACTCGGGTAAAAATTGAAAATTCTTTCCCTTTTCTGAAAGGGCAATTCAGGTCGTTGATTCGACTGGATTTTCACACACCGATGACAGATGCGAAATTTATCATTTCATGCACTGTTCTGCATAATTTCGGCCTTGATTCTGTAGAATTTGTAAAGAATGGGCTTCAAGTGCAGGAATTTCAAATAAATTAAGGGAACAATTTCGTTCCGATAAATATAGATAGAGCTGCAGGCGAACGGAAACGCGAAGAAATTGCCGCAATTCTAATCGGAAATAATCGATGATTGGAGGCTGAAACAAATCATCAACTGGATCGTATAGTTAGGAAATAATACAAAGATTGCTATATGACGAAAAGAACTTGTATTCATTCGAATAGACATAGAAAAACGCACATTTGTATTATTAGCTTGCAAAATAATGAAAAATTCTCGGGTTTTTTTGAGCTTATAATTATGTTTCATAGAATCTCTTATCAATCTCCCATTAATGATCAACAAAAGGAACAAGATCATGTTAAACTAATCAAATAATAATGCGATGATGAATAAAGAGGCTTATCTCCAATACATCAGTAGTGAAAGGGTAAAAGAGTAGAAGTCGCCAAAAAAAAACATGTTTCCATACGTTTATGAGATATAAAAAAAAAAGAAATTGCTGAAAGAAAAAATTAATGTAACTCATACCTCTTCACTACTGGATCTGTTCTCTTATTATATCACAAATGATTTTTTAAACGATTAAAAAAAACGCGTTAGACCTTAGAAATATTTAACAACGAAGCTTTTTCATATTTCTCGTTGGAATAAATATTTACTCAACTTATTTTAATGATTTACAATGGAAACTAGATCATGTTAAACTATTTATCACTTCATTATTTAAATAATAGTACGACGATGCATAAAGAGGCTTGTCTCCAACAAATCAGTAATGAAGAGGTAAAAGAGTATAAGGCGGAAAAAAAACATGTTTGGATTAGTTTCTGAGATATTAAAAAAAAATCGATTTAACTTATCTTACCTCTTCCCTACTGGATTTGTTCTCTTAGTATAGAAATTACATGAATTTTGAAACGCTAAAAAAACGTGCCAGGCGTTTTTTTTAACAATAATTAATTAGTCTAATGACAATTATCTCAAAAATACTTAATTGTTAGTTTTTGGTGTCAAAATTACGCGGTTCAAGCTACTCCTTACGTCGGCGATCTCTCTTTTTTTCTTTTCGTTCACTGATTAATAACAATGTATCTTGTACACTAAGGGCCTTAAGACTAGCCGGACTCGCGGAAACTTCTGTGGTAGTTGCAATAGCTGGCTGTGGTTTTTTTTCTTGTACTTTTTCATCTGTCCTTACTTTCTACTGGTTGCACTCAGTTTTCCCGACGCCCATCCGGACTTCTGGTTCGATACTGTCATCCGCTGCTTTCATTGCTTCCATTTCCTCTTCGAACTCGAAGTCTCTTCTTGATGCACCGGATGTTCGGTTAGCTTTGACATCACTTCTGTGCTGACGAATAACAGCTATTTGTCGATGGCAGCATTGATTCTAATCAAAATTGGTGATGTACTCTTCGTTGAGAATGTTTGCAATTTTCTCAAACATGTTTTTTTATATTCTTGAATTTTTTCATTGGGCCCACCTTCGGCAGATACTCGTAGAGGCTGAGAAGCGTTTTTGTTTGTCCTATTGACCAATTGAAGCGGGTTAAAGTACTTGGTGGAGAATTCTCCGAATCCGATGGATTGTCACAGTCTTTCTCGGGGATATTTGACGAACGCACAGCTGAATTTCGTCCATTTTCTGGTTCAGGTATGAGTCCGGCTGAGTCTATTTCGAAATTGACATACGCAGCTGGTACAAATCTTTGGGAATTGTATTTCGCGCCTCTTCCTCGAGATCATCATGTAGTACCACCTTCATGTACCGATAGTCACAACTTCAAAGCCTAAATTCTTTGTTTTTCTCCGGATCTCACTTCTGATCCTTTAACTGCCTCATTCATCTTTTTTGTGCCGTGTACGTCACACGTACTGTAAGAGAAAATCATGGGAAAACGGAGACTTCGGGATCAAGATGAGGAGTATTTTGAAGAACAAATTCAGCAATTAAAAAAGCAGCTCGAAGAGTTTAAACAGGATAAACGAAATAAACGCAGTAAGCCCTTTAAAATAGGTTTGATATTCAGAAAGACTTAGTTTATGTTTTGTCTAGGCCTTAGCAACCAGATGTTAGGCAGCAACTGACGGAGAAAGCATTACATAATATGATAAAGAGAATTAATAATGTCTCAGACTCGCGAGATGGTCCAACCATATCGCGAAGTCCTTACATGGAAATAACAACGTCTTGCTAGGCGGTTGTTTTATTATTTTTCCATGAAAAATGTGTCGGCTGGGATCGGGCTTGTCGAGAATCGCAATGATACCTTGTGAAAAAAAAGACACGTTACCTTGATGATTCTTGAAAGTGTATCTCCTTCCCTCTAGGCAAGAGGAGAAGGAGATCTACGTCGAAAGATGGCGAGTATGAACGCTCGAAGAATCGAAAACAGTCGCGGCGGTATGAGAATTCAGAGGAAATAAGCGACGATAGGCAAATGCCCGGCACTTCCTCTAGTGGTACTAATCGATCGCGAGTCAGCAGAAGATTGCGGAATAGAGGTTATGAACGTGAGGACTCTGGTACGGACTCGGAATCTGGTCCCGAGGTCGAAGCCGTGGCAGAGGATACTCCGGTTCAGGAAATCGACGAATCCCGTAACGAAAGAATGACAAATGAGAAGCCCTTAGGATATGAAGAGGTTACTCCGCCGATTTTAGAAAAAGGAGACTCGATTAAGCCGACGGATGGACAGCTGACGACCGAGATACTGCAGGCCATAGGCGAACGGCTTTTGCCAGATAGAGTGTTGGCCCCTGCTGTACATGATGACCTCAAAGTTCGGGTTGATGAGATTTCGAGAAAAGGCTTGCCACTGGAAGAGAGGAAAAATGTTATCAAGCGGTTTCCTCCGCCAGAAAACTGTGTGTTTATAGATCCGCCAAAATTGAACCTGGAAGTGAAAGCGACATTACAAGAACATACAAGAAGTCAAAAGAGACTCTCGGATCGCAGAAAAGCAAGATTGCATTGCTGCGGGTATTAGCGCAGTGCTAAGCCTCACGTCAATGGTTCTCAAGGCCGAAGTTAATGAAAAGCTTCAAATGCTCAGCATTCTAAGAGGTGTGTTGAGAATTTTCTCCGATTTGCATCATGAGGAATCAAGGATTCGGCGAAGCCTGATTTTAAAAAACATTAACGCATCCTTGCGAGAAACATTGAACGGGAGTATAGCCGATGAGTGGTTGTGTGGGAAAAATTTAGAAGAGAGATTAAAGGCGGCAAAATCGCTCGCATCTTCGTGTAACAATTTGAAGTCAAAACCTCAGCAAGCGATCAACACTTATACAAAAAACTCGAAAGGCCCGCCACGTCGTCAGTTCATCAAGAATCGAACGAGCTCGACGTTCGGCGGGCAGAAGTCGTATTCACGGAATCCGAGATCATACCAGAGCCGCAGGATGACCAATCAGAGAACGTCTTACCCGAAGAAGACTTATTAAATGATGCAGGACAGGTAGCTGGTCGGCTTCGTTATTTTTTACAAGAATGGAGCCAAATTACAAACAACAGTACGGTCTTGAGCTGGATTTCGGGCTATAAAATCCCTTTTGTGTCCAAACCTTCGCAGGTACAACAGCCGCGACAATGTCAATGGTCTACTCGGGAAAAAAGCATAATAAGAGATCAAGTATCTCGTTTGATATCTATTGGAGCTGTTCGGAAGGTTAAGAGCATTCCAAATCAATTTATTTCATCCATTTTCATTGTTCCAAAAGCAGATGGGTCGCATAGGTTAATATTGAACCTTAAAAAACTAAATCAATTTTTACTGCCAATGCATTTTAAATTAGAGGATGAAAAGACAGTGCGTCGCGTTGTAAGGTCGGGCTGTTTTATGGCATCCCTAGATTTGAAGTATGCTTATCATATGATTTCTATAGCTAAGGAGCACAGGAAGTATCTAAGATTTGTGTTCATGAACGTAATTTATGAATTTTGTTGTCTACCATTTGGGCTAAGTACAGCACCGTATACTTTCACTAAACTTATGAAGCCGGTCGTATCGCATCTGAGAAGTTTAGGATTTGAGTCGGAAATTTATTTGGACGACTTGTTATTAATCGGAAATTACTATGAGACTTGTCATTACAATGTGCAAATAACCACGAAATTGCTGGAGAGACTGGGATTGATTATCAATTGGGAAAAAAGTAAAACGAGTCCATCACAGCGTTGCAAATACCTCGGTTTTATCTATGATTCGAAGAGGTTAACAATTGAACTCCCACTAAAAAAGAAAGAAAAAGTTATGTGTCAAATATCAAAATTCAGAAAAGTCAAGCAATGTACAATTAAGGAATTTGCAGCGTTTATAGGAATATTGAGCTCGTGTTGTTCAACTCTAAAATATGGTCGAGTGCATGTTCGAGCTTTCGAAAGAGAGGAGTTTCTGGCCTTACAAGAGAGCAGAGGCGAGTTTGACGCGAAAATCGCGTCGTCAGAAAAATTAAAATCAGATTTTGATTGGTGGAGTCTAAACATCCGATCGGCAATTAATTCTATAAGATGTTTCAACCCCAAACTCGAGATTTTTACGGATGCATCAGGTTCGGGATGGGGAGCTTTCCATGAGGCCCATGGTCATTGGAAAGAAGATGAGAAACGGCTGCACATCAATCATTTAGAGCTCATAGCTACATCAATGGGCTTAAAGTATTTTGCATCAAATTGCCAAGGTTGCGATATTTTATTGAGAATTGATAATACGACTGCTATATCATATATTAATAAAAAAGGGGGAATAGAATTTCCAAGATTAGCAAGAGTGGCAAAATATATATGGGAATGGTGTGAAAAAAGAGATATTTGGATATTTGCTTCGTATATAGCATCGAAAGATAATGTGGAGGCAGATTTTGAATCGCGCCGCCTCGAACCTGAGACAGAATACGCGTTATCAAATGTAGCCTTTTTCCAAATTGTGAAAAAATTTGGCCGGATGCAGACGCTAGCGTTGATTGATGTTCGAGATATTCAAGAGAGCGACGATGGGTTCGAAATAAAAATTGCCCAAAGAATCAAGACATCGGGGATAAATAGGGTACAGCCCACTTTGATCATACCCTTTTATCCAGAAAAGACGGACGTATGTCCAGGTTTGGCGTTGAAGACTTATTTGGAAAAGACAAATAATATTCGAAGCTTAAGATATAGATTATTTCTTTCTTTTAAAAAACCTCATAAGGAGGTATCCACTCAGACGCTTAGTCAGTGGATAAAGAACGTTTTGGAAAAGAGTGGTATCGACACAAAAGTTTTTTCATCGTACTCTACTAGACACGCGGCCACATCGGCAGCAAACAGAGGAGGCGTTAACATTGATACCATCCTAAAGACAGCGGGGTGGTCAAAAAAATCTCAGACATTTGCACGTTTTTACAATAGAAGCATTTCAGAGGATAGAGATTCCTTTGCTAGATCTATATTGGCAAAAAATGTGTGACTATTATACCTTTGGTTCTGGAGGTTGAATATAGTTTGTGGCAACTACTGGTGTTTGTTTTTTTTTCTTTCATTTTTGTGGGCTTGTCGACTGTCATGGATCGGTTCGATATGAATTTTATCTCTTGTAATCAGATTACCGTAACAAGCTTTAAACAGCTACATGATGATCTCGAGGAAGAGGCGCGAAATACAATTACACGATTAAACGAACTTACCTGTAAGTGAAGTTCGATCGTCATTGTATGAAGCGCCTCTTCCGAAGAGATCAGTCCCACCCAATGATTATCCCCATTGTTCTATCACCGTTTCGAACACCCGATAATGGGTTACGGCAATTCTTTGAATGAATGAGGCAGTTAAAGGATCAGAAGTGAGATCCGGAGAAAAACTAAGAATTTAGGCTTTGAAGTTGAGACTATCGGTACATGAAGGTGGTACTACATGATGATCTCTTCGGAAGAGGCGCTTCATACAATCACGATCGAACTTCACTTACAGGTAAGTTCGTTTAATCGTGTAATAATTGCCTAAAAACAATCTTCATTCACGCCGGGTATTCAGAATGACGATGTTGAGATTATCTTTATACACCCACCTTTTTCATCGACAAGTTCCACTAGAAAAGTTTTGTTTTCAGAGTTGTAAATGAAGTTCCCGTCGTCAACAATTTTTTTTATAAATACCTGATTCGACATTTCCACTTATCGTTTTTCAATTTACACGAAAACTTTTCAAGTCACCAGGACTACCAGTTTAGCGCGGCAACAAAAGAGGGTCGGGTTAGATTAGTCAAGTCCGGTGAGGTTATAGTCATACATTACACCAGTGCAGCACAGCGCAAATCGAAAACGCCATCAATTTTAACATCCTGCGCACGGCTGTCAAAGTTTTTTTTCATTTGTTTATTAATTACTCAGCTGAATCTTATACTTTCGCCTCGCTATTAGGTTTAATTAATCGATAAGCAACAGTTCTTAAATGTATTTCAAGTATTATTATTGTTACTTAAATTATGCTACTAGTATAAACAGAGAGAGCCGTATTTTTTTAGAGAGTTGGCTATTTCCTCCAATATCTTCTAAAGAGTGGAATTTACCAAAAGATTATTAAACCCAATTTTGTAACAAATTCTATTTTCTACAAAAAATATCCTTGCTCCAACATTGTCAAGTCATTAAAGATCAAATTTATATCCCTTCAAATGACATCATTTTTATTAAAATGTTTTTTTGTGACTATTTTTACAACCGAGTCGAAGTCGAAGTAATGGTTAGTGTACTCATGGTAAGTTTAGAAAGATGATTCGATCTAAAACCAAAATGGTCGTCTACGAGCTCGAAGAAGCAGTGTGTAATTTTTAGATGAAGAACAGTGGTATCTTTAACTATGATTCCAGGGCAAATAATGTTATTAATATTTTCTAGTCTCCGAGCCCTATCAGGTTTGCGTTTATTTAAAATTATTATCAACAAGGTAAAGTACAATTTCGTGTAATAATAATTTTACATAAAGATTAACATTACAAATGAATATTAGGATGTTTTATATCGTCGGTGATAAAATTGAGTGGACACGAGTAGCAAACGCGCCTTGTCTTTAACTGCAGATCTAATATTTAATTGATCCCATTGTTCTACAGAATTTTAATAAAATGCGATTTTCACTTACTTGTCCTTCAATAATTTCAGATATAATACATATTCAAGTAAAATAATTATCGGGAATTACATGCGTTCCGTCGCGGACGGAACGAGTTTCTCGTTTTCCTTTTTTTGTGGCTTATTTCTTCATTGTATAAAACTACGCATGTATAAAACAATTGAAAGAGCAACATCTGCGTGACATAATGGTTACCTTCGCGAGAGTCACAAAAGCTGCGAAATTTCCGGGAAACTTGGATTTATAGGAAAATGGATAATCAATTTTCATACTTCGAATTCTTATCACCACCTGCGTCGACTCATAATTCTATCCTTCATTAATCCTTTTATTTCTTGATACTTTGAATTTTTCCACCTCACCTCATCTCACCCCACCTCACCTTCTTTCTAGCGTACCATTGCAGAGGAAGTAATGCCAAAAATAAGTTTCCACCACCCGACAGTACACCCCGCCTATGGTACATTTTTTAACCAATGATTGTATTATTTTCCAATTCCAAATTTCTCAGACACCCCTCCTTTGTCTACTTGCAAGATGAAATCCTCATCAAAGGATAGTGTGAAATCAAGAACTCTAAGGTTCACATCGACATTACTTCGATAGATCCGCGCCGGATTTCAAAGATTTTGTCAGATTAATCATTCAACCACTCATATTTCAAATACACTGATCACTTAACGCTCGTAGTTGACTCGAACAGTTGTAAATATTGACTCAGTTAATTAAATTGGTTACACTTTGGTTTCATCCATTCCTTTGGACCACCTACATCCTATCTAGAGATCTAGAGACGCGGCAGCGTCTCGACACCAAATAATAAAAAACATTTTATGACCTGACGTCAAAGACCTGCCACGGATATTATACCGGAGAATGGGCTTCGAGCTGTTAACCAAGAATTTAAATCATGTATATTTCCGAAATCGTTCCCCTAATCGAAAATGTAATTACATTTTACCGATTAAATATGATCTTTTTCTTTCGATTGAGCCTAGAAAGCACGATTTGGACAGTAGATATGTGCAAACTCATAATTTCGCGCTGATTTTTCTCTACTAAATTTCAAAATAATATATATCACATTCGTCGTGTCGCAAAGTAGGCAAAACACCGAGAAATCAAAGCGTCAGTGCTGAATGTCAAAGTATTTTAACCTTTTCCGATGTCAAAGTCTTAACGCTTGAAGAATTTTTGTTTGTTTTTTTTTACTTACATGATTAAATTCGGTGGTTTCCTACAAAAAGAAGTGAAATCCACATTTAAAACTTTAAAAAGTAAAAAATGTACACTAAGCAATAAAAATAGTAGTTTTCGTCGAAAAGTATTGTTTTAAAATATAGTGTGAAAAATAAAAATAAATAGTTTGATTCTTTTTTTTTTTGGAAAAAGTTATATTTATTTTTGGTGTCGGAATTTATGACCCCGTCAGACTCGCATCGAATAAGTCGAGTAGTAGAGTGGCAGAGTGTTCGCGGCGCAACAACATGGATTGATAGTAATATATTGTAAATCGACAGAGAACAAAGTAAAGTGAACATTTCTACAACTCAATGGTTTAAGCCGAATATTACGATTAATGCTTCGCGTGTCCTTTAGCTTTAATTACAGCTTGTAACCGTTTTGTAATTGTTTCCAGAAGAGGAATACTTTTTCTTCATACCTCGGTCGAAAGTACGCACTTTCGGCCCGGATTTCGAGGCAGAAAGTTCAAGATTCCTGCATTGGTAAAAAAAAACACGCTCGCCCTCTGTGACAGTGGGCGCAAAAACTTTTTCTTCATACCTCGGTCGAAAGTACGTACTTTCGGCCCCGATTTCGAGGCAGAAAGTTCAAGATTTCTGCATTGGTAAAAAAAAACACGCTTGCTCTTTGTGACAGTGGGCGCAAAAACTTTTTTCCTGCACTGCCGCCGATCATTTGTCTCTAACCGTGTTTTTTTGTTCAATATGTCAAAGCTGTTTTTTTTTCTTGGACTCGAGAGCGTATTCCATAAGAATACAGTCAACAATTTTCATTATGCATGTGATCCCGATAAAAGAAAAAAATTAATCGATTTAAAAAAATGATACAAGTTTAAATTAATTTTTTTTTCTCAATCATGATTATATTTGATTTTTCTTTATACTTCGATCGAAAGGACGTACATCCCGCATCGATTTCGATGCAGAAAGACCGAGATTCTTGCAACAGAGTGACGGCGGGAGGAAAAACTGTTTTCACGCACAGCTGTATGTACGGCTGCCGAATCTGTCATCGGTGACTTGTCTCGCTCTAACCGTGTTTTCTTTACGGGGTATGAAGAAAAATAGTATACACAACACGGGCAGAAGTTTGAGAGCCCTGAACTGCGCAACATGATGGCCCTCGGCTTCGCCTCGGGCATCATGATGCGCAGTGCAGAAATCTCAAACTTTCTGCCCTTGTTGTGTAATATACTATTTCAATAAGTTTTTGTTCAATATTTTCCCAGGATGATTTCACTTCCTCGAAAAATTCCGTTTGTTTGTTCTCTGTATCTATATTATTTTTTATCGACTAGGGCCCATACATTTCCAAAGGGTTTATTTCGGGACTTCGTGCAGGCCGCTCTAACACCTATATCTTCGAATTAAAAAAAAAACGTTTGTTTTCTTTTCGGTATGTTGATCGTTGTCTTACTGATAGATGAAGTCGTAAGCAATTCCCATCTTTTCTACGGACTCTTCTAAATTACTTACAGTCAGGTGTCCATTCAATTTTGTCACCGACTGTATGTATGCGTGTGAAGCATGCTGTATGAATTTACCGGTGAGCTGATAAGATTTTATCGGCTGTTACTAATAACTGATATCAGCCGACCGGCTGTCGCTAATACCAGATAAGACTTTATTGGCCGTCACAAAATTCACTGTGACTGTATCTTTGTCAAACGACATTACGCGGCTCTCGTGCTCTTTCAAGCTAAATGCGCCGCTCGATTTTATTGCGGCGATGGTAGTATTACTTTTTCCCTCAAGCATATATGCAAACAGTTTGCAACGCTTCCCTTGAGGCTTTTCCAGTTCTCGTCTCATCCATGCTCACGCTATATATTTCGTATATTATGTACGATATTATAGAATATACACATGATTACAGTATACATAGCTTTAGCACGAAACAAAAATGGTACGTGTGATGCAACATGTATTATAAACTCTTCTATAGTGTAAAAAATGTATGGTTTATGCACATATGAAAAGGCATACGAAGCCGAGATATCGCTTCTGCCATGGAGCAATAACAATTTATAAAGTAGCAGGAGGGAAATGTGGGAAAGAGAAAAAAGGAAAGAGAGATAAATATGCCATCGGGGTGGCATACGATCTTCGCTTCAGAATCGTGACTGACGATAGAATCATTGCTTAGTCTTACATCTACACGTATATGTGCTGGATTTCCCCCACGCTTTTAAAAAAACATGAAAGCCCAATAAGCATGTACCTCTCGTATGTGAATAAGCTAGAGATGAGATAAAAAGTGTGCGAAAGTGTAAAAAAAAAAAAGTTAGAAAAAGAGAAATCAAATAGATGCGAAAAGAGGCTAGGAAGTAACTAAAACACTATCTCTAGTATATGCCATTTCGCTGACTGCTGGGGTACTAAAACCATACACAAGAGTCCTCCCGTGTAGAACATTGATGAGGATATTCCTAATTATACAAACGCCCTTCATAGGATGAGATGTGAAATCCCTTTTAGGGATAGTTATACGATTATCCGGTTAGGGCCTTACCGGTTAGCGAAGATATTTTTATAGGAAGATTTAATTATGTTGTAGTAAAATACTTGATCATGGAATCCATTAATGATACCCCGTGTAGAAAGATGTTAGGCAAACAGATTTAATAACAGGGCTTTTGTCAAACATGTGAATTCCATATAAAATGTATTAGGACCTCAACACGGAAAAACATATAAGGGCCTTATCGGATTAACAATGGAATATGTTAATTGATATTAAATGTGGATTTCCATGTTACCACCGTATAAGGACTAAAGTGTGGTAATTGTAATTTGTAGGTGTATCTTATTGTTATAATCGTATTTTCACGTATGAGACCTGAACGATATGTATGCATTTTCCGGAAATTTTGAAAATTTCTGAATAATTTTTTGTAAATTTCAAAAAATGTAATAAAAATCTTTTTTTTTATTTGAAAAAAAATTGAACGTATTTGATCAGAATAATTTGATATGAAAAGAGAAACGGTCCACCGAATATTTATAAAAAGTTATTTTTCAACAATATGTTAATAACTTTTTGATATCGTTATTATTGAAAACATTGAGCTTAGTATCTTTTAATGAATAGTTTCTTTTTATTAGACTTTTATACTATTGTTCAGTGTATGAAATTCTCTTTTTCTTAAATTATCACATGCAATTTCAACAATACCGACATAGAATGAAAATTTCGAGTATATAACAATGGTATAAAAATCTAAAAAAACAACCGTCCGTTAGATATTGAGCACAGTAATAATGCATAATAAGAATATTACGAAGTTATTAACAAATTGTTTAAAACCAAAAAAGAACTGAAAATATTCAGAACACTTATTGTCTTCTCGTATTAAATTCATTTGTCCATTAATTTAATGGACTTGAATTTTAGCAACATTTTTCGCGTGTTCTGAAATCCTATTTTGTTGTTTTCATTTGAAAATTTCCCATTAGTGATGAAAAATCTTTATATTGAAAGAGTGATGAATAATTTTCTATTGTTTATAACTTATTCTGAAAAAAACTTCAAAACATCGAAAAATTTTTGAAAAAATGTAAGTGGAGTAAAGTAAAGTAACGAATCAAGTGGTCATGAAAGAAAAAGGCGTTGTGTTTGAGTCTATTTCAAGAATTCTTTTATAACTTTTAAATATTGTTTATAAGAATTTGTTCATAACTTTTAAATATTGTTTATAAGAATTTGTTCATAACTTTTAAATATTGCTATCATGCAGTACTACGATGCTCAATATCCTACATACATATGAATTTTTCTACAATTTTGTACCATTGCTATTGTGACGTCGGTCAGACGAGTCCACAATGATATGTGACGTCAAGACGCACTCAAGGTTAAGAAACCTTGTAAAAATGGTCGTTCCCTTTTTGCCCTAGCCTCTTGGCCAATAGACTGGATGGGGATCTTTAATTGAGGAGTGCAAATAAATGTGGAAACGTCGTGTTGGATTTTATCTGACTCGAAGAGTCTGTATTTTAGAAAACAAATTAAAGATATTACAAATAAAACAAATAATGGACTTACAGTTTGATAACGATGAACGAAATCGGTCAGTCGAAAGGGTGTAAATCTTCGTTGACCTTGCAGTTCCTCGAAATAGCTTCAATAATTCTTAATTCTTCTTTGACTTAATACTTTTCAGTTTCAACTTTAAGCTTTGAATATTTTCTCTATTAATTTCAATTTTTCTACTACTTTAATCTTTTCTTATTTCTTTGAATTTATTTATTTTCGGTCTCTTTCTTATTATTTGGTCTCGGTACTTTTTTGTTGACTCTGCAACTCTCTGACTTTACTATTCACTTCTCTGTTCTGCACTGTTTGAAAACTCTTTCTGCTACTAACGCTATTCTGCTACTAACGCTCTTCTGCTACTAACTTGGATTTTCCTTCTGCGCGTCTTTTTATCATTTCGGTTTATAGGCGTTCCGAAATTTTAAGTCGTGGAAAAGTTCAACCAATGATGGTCCATTTTCATCTTGATTTTCCCTTTTCCTAAACTAAAGGGCCTAATGCTTCGGGAGCGCACACTCCCCTCCACATAGGTTATCCTATTTTTGTCGCGTAGGTGGGTTTCGCCCCTCCCTGACGGTGAAAGATGTTTTTGGAAGGCCCATCTTCCCTCCACAACTTACGTCTTATGCGTATTATCGAATACAATATGTTATTTATAATATTATTCAATGTTAGTCAAATTGTCTATCGTTATTTTAAACGTATTAGCATTTGCTTGGTGGTTTACCTCATATGTCTCTTAATGTCAAATTTATTTAATAGCGTTACATATCTTTTCTTTTCGTGTCGTCCGTTTCGATTGTTATAATTATTCCAAATGAATTTTCTGTTATCTTATTTGTTATTTTGTTTCCTCATTACTATTTATCAATTATTAATTCATTTATTTTAACATTGAGATTTCATTTATCTGTTTAAATTGTTTCCTGTTAAAAGAAAAATATTTCAATGTTGAGAATATTTGAAAAGTGTTTCGTTTCGTTTGAAGAGCAGCTGCATAAAGTTTTATGATCGTGGAAATATTTGAGATTTTGTTTTTCTTGGAATTTTTGGTACTTAAAAATATTCATGTTCCCTATCTACCCATGGCGTCTACCAGTCGCCAGATAAGTGGTCCTCGAAAGGTTGCGGCATCTCATATTACTCCCTTTCGTAGGAATGCATTTCCTAATCTTCATGCGTTTCCGCTTTCGGTCCGTTGATATTTTTTTGAACACGTGTGTTTTTTTGAAAAAAACAGACTCGTGGGAAGTTTACATATAGAAAATGTTTATAAGAGTCTAGACGTTTTTTGTGCTCTTGTAACGATATCTAAAGAATTTTTCGAAGAGAGAAAAAAAAGAAATACGAAGTTTCGACGGACGTCACACTATATACACTTGAAATACACTTTCCCTTCTGATTTTGTTCAAACCGTACATGGCATAGATTCTTACAAAGTTAAAATTAATTGAATTTCAAACCCATGAAAAAATTCATGTTTATCGAAAAAATAAATAAATTTGTTTTATGCAAAAAAAAAGACCTACGTGAAATTGGCCCTCCGATTTAACTAATCGGCTTCTAAGTATGACTAAATGTTTGTGATCCATGTGTAAGTGCTTGTGACATCGATTAAAACGTTTGTGAGATCAGCAGTTAGCCGGAAAACAGAAAAATTAGCCGACCTTAAAGTTGGCCCCCCACTTTTTGCTTTGTCACTTTTTTTTTAAACGTTTGTAATTCGTTTGTAAGTGTTCGAGACAACAATAAAAACGTTTGTGACATCAGCTGTTAGCCGGAAGATAGAAAAATAGATGATCGTGAAGTTAGCCCCCCACTTTTTGTTTCGCGAATTAATTTTTTTTAACTTTTCTAATTCGTTTGTAAGTGATTGTGACATCGATAAAAACGTTTGTGCCATCATAATTTTTGCTTAAAACCAAAAAAGGATCGATCGTGTTTGTTACATCCTTTTTTTGCGTGAAAACGAAACAAAACCACGAAGTCGCTTTCATTATATACATTTTTTCCCTAGATAAAGATTTGCTATTAGCTCGAGAGTCGTCTATGAATGTTTGCAAGATTTACGAAAACGTTTGTTATATCGCTGGTTCGCCAAATAATTAATTTAAAAAATACTGAAATTAGGTTTTGTTAATAATGTTTCCGTTAGATTCTTTCGATCGTGAATCTTTTTCTGGTTTTATCACTTACAAACGAATTAGAAAAGTTAAAAAAAAGAAATTCGCGAAACAAAAAGTGTGGGGCTAACTTCACGATCATCTATTTTTCTATTTTCCGGCTAACGGCTGATGTCATAAACGTTTTTACTGTTGTCACGTACACTTACAAACGAATTATAAACGATTAAAAAAAAAGTGGGAGGCCAACTTTAAGGTCGGCTAATTTTTCTGTTTTCCGGCTAACTGCTGATCTGCACTTACAAACGAATTACAAACGTTAAAAAAGAAAGTCGAGAAACAAAGATAAGTGGGGGGCCAACTTCACAGTAACCTGTTTTTCCATTTTCCGGCTAACGGTCGATGTCATGAACGTTTTTATTGTTATTACAAACACTTACAAACGTTTAAAAAAAAGTCACGAGACAAAAAGTCGGATGCCAACTTTACGGTCAGCTAAATCTTCCATTTTCCGGCTATCGGTTGATGTCAAAAACGTTTTAATCGATGTCACAATCACTTACAAACGAATTAGAAACGTTTAGTCATAATTATAAGCCGATTAGTTAAAACCGGGGGGCTAATTTCACGTAGGTAAAAAAAGATTATCTAAATTTTTAGGTAGTTAGATAAACAGGGCGTGGGTTCAAATCCCAGTGTCGAAACAAAAGGTTAACTCGGTTTTTTTCCGGTCAAATTGATTCGTGGATCGGTCACCACCATGATATGAATGGTCAATTCCAACCACGAAATTTTTTTTTGTTTTGCGTGTTTTTGATTATTGTGGCGTAACTAGGGAATCCATATTCGGGCCCTATTAATTTTCCAACAAAGGGGTCTATTTTCATAGCGTGTCAACCCTCGACAGGCCTTTACCAGGTATCCTGGCCGGGGCCCTCACGTTATTAGGGAATACCTGATTGGAGCCCTATTACATTTTCTAGTAAACCTGCTTCTGGCAAGTAACAACGAGTTAATAATTTAAAGAAACTTACAAACCAATGCGTAGTCCATCTAAAATTTGCTGTCTTGCCCGTTCACCGCTTGAATAACGGGAAATATTGCTCAGTTTCTCTCCCTTGGGGAGATGGAGAGATGAATCAGACGAGATAAAAGTATGTTAGGCAATATACAGGGCGATCCACCACAGGTCGCTGGCTTTTTGAACACGCTTTCCGTGAAGACATTCTCACGGATTGGAGGCAATATTCAAATGGGATGTTATGAACTTCCCGATAAAAAAAATGCGTCATTTATTTATTACATAAAAATACATCAGGAATTTATAGATTCTGCAGGATAATATTGGCGGTATTGCAGAAAAATAAAAAAAGGATTTTGGTTTTGTTAAAATGAAGTATACTGCATTCTGAATATAGGAAATACTGCAATATACGAATGTTTTTGAAGCACACTCGAAAATTCGAACTTGAAAAAGTGAAACAGTAAAATTGAACGAACGGGACTTGACTAATTTGTCGCATCGTTTGTTTGACTACAGTGTTTTTCACTAATCTAACATTTTACGAATAAACTTTCTAGCATTTCGTACTGACAGATACAAAATTGATACCAAAGAATTTTTATAGTTCCTCACTTTCATGTTCTAACCACATCGAACAACCGAACAATTTGTGGCATTTTCAGAGAATACTGACTTTTGCTTCAGATTTTTGGTCAGCGATCGGCACTTTTGAACAATAAGATTTTATAGAATAGAGGGAATATGGCCACGCATACCTGTATACATCAAAGTTCTTCCCTATCTTGTACCTTTATTACTCTCTGTCTCTCTCCCTTTCGCTCTCTTTCTCTTTTGCTCAGATTCATACCCGATTCGAACTCAACTCGATTTATCTGGACTCCATTTTCACTCAAATTTCCTTCAATATAATTGCTTGTCCATTCTTCTTTCTCACCAAGTCTCCAAAACTCTTTCGCTCAATATTCTGTTCCTCTCGTAGCCTCGAACTCTCATTTTCTATTCATGTTATATAACGGTTATATAATATTTTACGACGAAATTGTCAGTATAACTGCGACTTCTATTGAAATGTTAATAGCGCAGTTCTTTGTAGAAAATTGATAGGGTATTCTCAGTTATACAAAGGCCCTTTATAGGATGAAATGTGCAATCCCTATTATGGATAGCCATAAGATTATCCAGTAAGGCCCTTACTGGTTAGCGAAGATGGTTCCATAGAAAGATCGAATTACCTTCCAGTAAGAAAAAAAAATCCGAACCTGACTATATTTAATCGTGCAATCCACTAATGATATCCCGTGTAGAAAGACGTTAGGAAAACAGAAATAATAACAGCAGGGCTCTTGTCGGAAAGGACTGTGGATTTCATATAAAATGTATTAGGACCTGAACAGGGAAAAACGGATAAGGGCCTCATCGGATTTAAGAATGGAATGTGTTAATTGATATTAAATGTGGATTTCCATGTTAACACTGCATACGGACCAAAGAGTGTCAATTGTAATTTGTAGTTGTATGTCATATTGGTACACGAATAGAATGAAACCTGAAGGATATGAATGCAATTTCCAGAAATTTTGAAATTCTTCAAATATTTTTTTGGAAATTTCCAAAAATGCATAAAAAAATACAGATTATTTCGATGCTTGCATATAGAAGTTCCTAATTACTCCAAAGAAATTTCTGATCAATCGAATAAACGCCTTTGTTCGCAAAGATTTTAAGGATGTGTGTTCAATAATAACAATATCAAGCAGTTACTGACAAACATTAAAGAAGATCTGAAAATATTTGCTATAATATAGACTGTCTTTTTTTCATATTAAATTGATTGGTCAATTTTTTGAGTACATTTGAGTTTTTTGAAATTTATGTTGGTAATTTGAATATTTCGTAATATTTCATATAATTTCGTAATTTCGTAATTTTGTAATATTTCGAATTTTGTTTTGTAAATTTCTAAAAATGTGTAAAAAAATACAAATCATTTTCATGCGTGCATATGGAAGTTCTTACGTATCGAAGAATTTTGTTGAACACCGTATAGACACAACCGCTCGTTACACAGGCCGCAATGTTCTTATAAGTAATGGGAATAGTATATTACACTACAAGGGCAGAAAGTTCGACATTCCTGCACTGCGCGTGATGATGCCCGAGGCGAAGCCGAGGGACATCATAACGCGCAGTTCAGGGCTGTCAGACTTCTGCCCGTGTGGTGTATACTATTTTTCTTTATACCCGGTCGAAAGTACGATAGGTGCACGTTTCAATTTCGGACACGACGATCGCGGCACGAGCGAAGCGAGTGCCGTCGGTTTTGATGCCTGCCTCGACATTTGCAGCACGAGCGAAGCGAGTGCTGCTGGTCCGGGAGGCAGGCATCAAATCCATAAAAAAAAAAACAAATCTAATTGCATTTAAAGAAAAAAATGAATTAAAACTTATAAAAGGTTATTTATTTTCATTTTGCACAAAATCTTATTGCGGTTTATTTGGTTCAGCATGAATAATAAAAATTTGCTTCTTCTGAACTTGATAGTGTACCAATACACAGACTTCTTTGGAAATGTATCTGCCTGGATGATTACTTCTGCTTCCACATTAAAATTTTTCAACATCGCTTCTTCATCGATTGATTCGTCACTTGACGTAATTTCACTCATTTTGCTTCGCTTATTACAGTTACACTTACTTTTCCTTTTCACTTTTTAATTCACTGCAATTTTTAATATATATTTGAGGCAATTAAAACATTGATAATATTTGAATGATGAACTTTATTTATGTATAGAATAACTAAGGTTAATTATAATTGACTGACAGCAGTCGCGATGGTCTTATGGATGCAAAAATTTTTCTCTCCCGCTGTCATATTAGGGCCGAAAGAACGTACTTGCGACCGAGATATGAAGGAAAAGTTTTTGCGCCCACTGTCACAGAGGGCGAGCGTGTTTTTTTTTACCAATGCAGGAATCTTGAACTTTCTGCCTCGAAATCCGGGCCGAAAGTGCGTACTTTCGATCGAGGTATGAAGAAAAAATTGTTATAGAAGAAGTGATGCGTAACTTTTCGTTTTTTAATAATTTTCTTGCAAACATTCTTTTAATAATTTAAAAAAATTTAAGCGTATTTAACAAGAACAATTGAATATGAATCGAAAAACGAATCACCGAATATTTTCCGAAATCTTTTATTTGAGTATACGAAGCATCATTCTGAGGTGCATTTCACGGCGACCGAGCGACGGGAAAATTAGATTCGTCCCGCACAATCTCATACGTGACTCCGCAAGGAGTCCACCATACAAAGAAATTTCGAAAGAAAGTCCGAAATAACACGCGAACACCGAAAGGAATTCCAACCCCGACCATACAAAGGCAATACGTACCGTACAAAACGCCACAATCAATTGTTATATCCCATTTTTATATTTCTATACCATTTTTTTCTATTTATTTATTTTTTCTTTTTTTTCTCTCATCTTTGGCACCACGCTCCTTTTTACCCTCTGTAAAAAGGACTACGAGGAGACCCCCATCGCACAGGGATATTTGTTTTTAGCTATATTTCTAATATAAATTTTATTGTGTATGCTTTTGTATATTGTAACGTATCCAGTTCTGGTTACACTTAAATTTATTTTGTTCAGGCTCGATCAGGGAGTAGATTAGTTTAGTGTCGGGTAAAATCGAGAACACAAGATGTATTCAATAAATGATGTGTGTACAATGGATTTTTGTTTGTGTCTTGATACAACGGTGAGTATTTATCGTATTTTCCGCTTTGTAATTATTCTGCTTACGTGCTAACCTTAATTCTCTACTTAAAATACTAACAATTTTTGTAATATCGTGTTTCGTGACTCTATACAATTCAAATTTGTCGCGCGTTTATGTGTCGTTCGCACAGGAGCGATCGCGGCGCCCCCTCTCTTCCACTTAACGCGGCGGAATGCGAATCGGTGCGCGCGCGGTGCCCACTTTCACTTTTCGAATATTTCGCGCGTCAGTCCGGTGACCTTCGGACGCGCGTACTGCCCTCGTTCGGCAGCTGCCGTAAGTTCGCACTCCGCGTGCGACCGAGCAAGTCGCCTTAGGACTTTCGTAATTTCGCGCGTCGCGGAGTGATTTATTGCGCAACTTTATTGTCGCTTTGATCGTGCGGCTGTGATCGAAATTGCGAATGGCGCCTTCTGCGCTCGTGAGGTGACGTGCAGCTGTCACTTTTCGTGACGTATCGTGATCTCGGCCGGTGAGATTTTTTTTATCAATTTGTGTAAAAACTTACTGTGTTTTTGTGTGTGGTGTAGTGTAGTGTTGTCCCGTGTTTTGTGATGTGTGTTCGTCACGTCACGTCCGTCTCGTGTGATATGATGTGTTCTTGTACGTCCTCCTCGTTTCTCCCGTACTTCTCCCTATACTACGCACCTATTTCCTTTTCTCTCAGCTGATTTTGACAGCTGTCACAAAACGTGGTTCTCGTTTACTCTTTGTGTGATTCTCGTATGCGTTCACACGTTTTCCTGATCCCTTTGTTTTCCTTCCTTCTCAGGTAAGTACTCACTAAAGCCGTCAGTAATCGTCGTGTTTCACAATACGCCGGGAACACTCGGAATTACGATCGCCACATGTGTCGCCACACGCACCGAAATGCACCTCACCACTGTACAGAGACAGCGTCCGGTGATTTCGTACCGCCGATCCACCTCTTTAACACGTAGTATTAACTCACGAGGAGTTAATGCTCAAGGTGTCTTCGTGTCTCGAGTCGTTCAAAACCATACAATTACTCGATTTCCTCGGGCTCTCGCCTTCGTACTCCCTGAGTATCGTAGAGTTTTTCCTAAACACTATCTCTAATACGAATCACTGTCAGTTCGTTCGCGTACCGGGAGACCGTCTTACAACCAGGGCCTGATCGTCCTCGTCGGTACACTACTTCCACGTAGGTGATGCCGTAAATCGAGATTGTGACAATTTCGCGTACTGTGCTTCTGTGTCTCGAGTCGTTCAAAATGATACAAGTACTCGTTTTCCTCAGGCTCTCGCCTTCGTACTCCCTGAGAATCGTAGCATTTTTCCCAAACTCTAACTCTGATACGAATCACTTTCTGTTCGTTCGCGTACCGGGAGATCGTCTTATAACCAAGGCCAGATCGTCTTCGTCGGCACACTACTTCCACGTAGGTGATGCCGTAATTCGAGCTTGTAACACTTTCGTGCATTGGACTTAGCATTTCAAGAGTTAGCATGTAATGCTCTGTTCAACCTCTTGAGACCAAGTCTAATTTTTCGTTCTCGGGCTCCCCTATTTATACCCGAAATATATTGTTTAACCCAACCCTTCCCAATGTCAATTTGTTTATATTAATATTGTTAAGTTTTGTCTTTTCCCGAATTTTTGTTTCTGTGTGTGTCGGTGATTTGTTTTCGTCGAGATTTGTCTCTGTGTGTCGTGTTCGTGTTTGTTAAACGTTAACATTGTTAAATGTTAAATTTTTTCGGTGTTTTCGTTTTCGTCAGCTGTGCATGTCGTGTTGGTGTGTCTGTTTTGTTTTCGTTCTCGGTCGATGACCCGAGACCATCTGTTCGTGTTCGATATATAATAGTTTTTGATTTTTGTTTACAGGTGATCGGCGTCGAACAGTGGGATCGCGAGCAGCGGGTGGGGAGGAGGAGAGCGCATGGAAAGTTTGACGTTTCAATATATATATATATATATATATACATATATATATACAGGGTAACATGTTAAGGGTGGCCACCCCCTTTTATTTTGCCCCCCGTAAAGATAATCGGATGGGTCGCAGGTGATTTTTGCAGGAAATTTTCTGAACTTTCCGATAGAAAATACGGCGTTCATCGGAAAATGATAGGTTTTGCAGCACAATATATATATATATATATATATATATATATATATATATATATATATATATGTGCTATCTAACTATGTGCTATATATACAGGGTGATTCGGTATAGGTAGTGCATCCGACACCTACGTATTCCAGGCTATATTCTGAACAAAATGACTTAGGCGTTTTAAAAAATACTAAATAGCTTTTAAATAGGAAGCAATAGAATTCTAGAATTCTCGACCAATCAGAGTTGCTGTTTCATTCATGATCGGAGACGCCTCAGGACCGGGTAATCAAGGCTCCGATTCGAAAAATTCGAAAGAGCGACAGAGTTCAGGCAGAATTTCGTTTCGCGAGCCCGGAAGTCTTTTGTTCCAACCGAAGTTTGCTGTCCCTCTCGATCGAATCATGTATCATACGACCTGTCGGCATTTGTCATTTATTCAATGAATTGTGCTGCGAAGTCCATTTATTTAATGTCGAAAACATTTTTCTTATGCAAGCATAGATCATTGATGATTCGTGCGTCTAATGCTTCGCCTCTTTCTCACGAGTAATTGTATTTATACTGGAAGTCTACAGTACTCTGCAAAAAATGTTTGATAATTGTAAATGATTTAAGAATCGAAGGTAACGACGCTCGATTCTCATGTGGCACAGCTTTCACGAAAAAAACTATTTCGCGTGTCTCATGCATCCGGCTTCATCCCACATGCTTTTTTGTGTGTACTGAGGCTCTGCAGTACTCGGTAAGAAACGATAGACAACCGTGGACGATTAAAGGAAGAGAGTCAACAATGCTTGATTCTGATGTGTCACAGCGTGCACAAAAAGAATTATGTCGTGCGTCCAAAGCTTCAGGCTCTTTCTCACGAGTTATTTTATTTATGCTGGAACTTTGTAGTACTCTGAAAAAAACGCTGGACAATCGTAATCGATAAAAGGATCATAGGTAACGATGCTCGATTTTCATGTTTCAGCTTCAACGAAGATAATGTTTCCACATGTCTGAAGCTTCCGGCTACTTCTCACACGTATTTTCATATACACTAGAACTCTCTGGTACTTGGAAAAAAATAATAGACAACCATAGCTGCTCGACAGATCGGAACTAACGATCCTCGATTCTTATCTGACGCAGCTTCCAGGGATTAAACTATTTCGCGAGTATCATGCTTCCGGCTCCTTCCCACATGTATTTTCGTGTGATCTGAGACGCTACAGTCCTCGGAAAAAACGTGAGATATCCGTGGACAATTAGAGGAAAAGAATCAACAATGCTCGATTCTCATGTGGCATATCTTTCACGAAAAAAACTATTTCGCAAGTCTCATGCTTCCTGCTTCTTTCCACATGCATTTTTGTGTGTACTGAGGCTCTGCAGTACTCGGTAAGAAACGATAGACAACCGTGGTCGATTAAAGGAAGAGAGTCAACAATGCTAGATTCTGATGCGTCACAGCGTGCACAAAAAGAATTATTTCGTGTGTCCAAAGCTTCAGGCTCTTTCTCACGAGTTATTTTATTTATGCTGGAACTTTGCAGTACTCTAAAAAAAATGCTGGACAATCGTAATCGATAAAAGGATCATAGGTAACGATGCTCGATTTTCATGTGTCATAGCTTCAACGAAGATAATGTTTCCCCATGTCTGAAGCTTCCGGCTACTTCTCACACGTATTTTCATATACACTAGAACTCTCTGGTACTTGGAAAAAAATAATAGACAACCATAGCTGCTCGACAGATCGGAACTAACGATCCTCGATTCTTATCTGACGCAGCTTCCAGGGATTAAACTATTTCGCGAGTATCATGCTTCCGGCTCCTTCCCACATGTATTTCCGTGTGATCTGAGACGCTACAGTGCTCGTAAAAAACGTGAGATATCCGTGGACAATTAGAGGAAAAGAATCAACAATGCTCGATTCTCATGTGGCATAGCTTTCACGAAAAAAACTATTTCGCAAGTCTCATGCTTCCTGCTTCTTTCCACATGCATTTTTGTGTGTACTGAGGCTCTGCAGTACTCGGTAAGAAACGATAGACAACCGTGGACGATCAAAGGAAGAGAGTCAACAATGCTTGATTCTGATGTGTCACAGCGTGCACAAAAAGAATTATTTCGTGCGTCCAAAGCTTCAGGCTCTTTCTCACGAGTTATTTTATTTATGCTGGAACTTTGCAGTACTCTGAAAAAAATGCTGGACAATCGTAATCGATAAAAGGATCATAGGTAACGATGCTCGATTTTCATGTGTCATAGCTTCAACGAAGATAATGTTTCCACATGTCTGAAGCTTCCGGCTACTTCTCACACGTATTTTCATATACACTAGAACTCTCTGGTACTTGGAAAAAAATAATAGACAACCATAGCTGCTCGACAGATCGGAACTAACGATGCTCGATTCTTATCTGACGCAGCTTCCAGGGATTAAACTATTTCGCGAGTATCATGCTTCCGGCTCCTTCCCACATGTATTTCCGTGTGATCTGAGACGCTACAGTGCTCGTAAAAAACGTGAGATATCCGTGGACAATTAGAGGAAAAGAATCAACAATGCTCGATTCTCATGTGGCATATTTTTCACGAAAAAAACTATTTCGCAAGTCTCATGCTTCCTGCTTCTTTCCACATGCATTTTTGTGTGTACTGAGGCTCTGCAGTACTCGGTAAGAAACGATAGACAACCGTGGACGATCAAAGGAAGAGAGTCAACAATGCTTGATTCTGATGTGTCACAGCGTGCACAAAAAGAATTATTTCGTGCGTCCAAAACTTCAGTCCACGGTTGTCTATCGTTTCTTACCGAGTACTGCAGAGCCTCAGTACACACAAAAATGCATGTGGAAAGAAGCAGGAAGCATGAGACTTGCGAAATAGTTTTTTTCGTGAAAGCTATGCCACATGAGAATCGAGCATTGTTGATTCTTTTCCTCTAATTGTCCACGGATATCTCACGTTTTTTCCGAGGACTGTAGCGTCTCAGATCACACGAAAATACATGTGGGAAGGAGCCGGAAGCATGATACTCGCGAAATAGTTTAATCCCTGGAAGCTGCGTCAGATAAGAATCGAGGATCGTTAGTTCCGATCTGTCGAGCAGCTATGGTTGTCTATTATTTTTTTCCAAGTACCAGAGAGTTCTAGTGTATATGAAAATACGTGTGAGAAGTAGCCGGAAGCTTCAGACATGTGGAAACATTATCTTCGTTGAAGCTATGACACATGAAAATCGAGCATCGTTACCTATGATCCTTTTATCGATTACGATTGTCCAGCATTTTTTTTAGAGTACTGCAAAGTTCCAGCATAAATAAAATAACTCGTGAGAAAGAGCCTGAAGCTTTGGACACACGAAATAATTCTTTTTGTGCACGCTGTGACACATCAGAATCTAGCATTGTTGACTCTCTTCCTTTGATCGTCCACGGTTGTCTATCGTTTCTTACCGAGTACTGCAGAGCCTCAGTACACACAAAAAAGCATGTGGGATGAAGCACGAAGCATGAGACTTGCGAAATAGTTTTTTTCGTGAAAGCTATGCCACATGAGAATCGAGCATTGTTGATTCTTTTCCTCTAATTGTCCACGGATATCTCACGTTTTTTCCGAGGACTGTAGCGTCTCAGATCACACGAAAATACATGTGGGAAGGAGCCGGAAGCATGATACTCGCGAAATAGTTTAATCCCTGGAAGCTGCGTCAGATAAGAATCGAGGATCGTTAGTTCCGATCTGTCGAGCAGCTATAGTTGTCTATTATTTTTTTCCAAGTACCAGAGAGTTCTAGTGTATATGAAAATGCGTGTGAGAAGTAGCCGGAAGCTTCAGACATGTGGAAACATTATCTTCGTTGAAGCTATGACACATGAAAATCGAGCATTGTTACCTATGATCCTTTTATTGATTACGATTGTCCAGCATTTTTTTCAGAGTACTGCAAAGTTCCAGCATAAATAAAATAACTCGTGAGAAAGAGCCTGAAGCTTTGGACGCACGAAATAATTCTTTTTGTGCACGCTGTGACACATCAGAATCAAGCATTGTTGACTCTCTTCCTTTGATCGTCCACGGTTGTCTATCGTTTCTTACCGAGTACTGCAGAGCCTCAGTACACACAAAAATGCATGTGGAAAGAAGCAGGAAGCATGAGACTTGCGAAATAGTTTTTTTCGTGAAAGCTATCCCACATAAGAATCGAGCATTGTTGATTCTTTTCCTCTAATTGTCCACGGATATCTCACGTTTTTTCCGAGGACTGTAGCGTCTCAGATCACACGAAAATACATGTGGGAAGGAGCCGGAAGCATGATACTCGCGAAATAGTTTAATCCCTGGAAGCTGCGTCAGATAAGAATCGAGGATCGTTAGTTCCGATCTGTCGAGCAGCTATGGTTGTCTATTATTTTTTTCCAAGTACCAGAGAGTTCTAGTGTATATCAAAATACGTGTGAGAAGTAGCCGGAAGCTTCAGACATGTGGAAACATTATCTTCGTTGAAGCTGACACATGAAAATCGAGCATCGTTACCTATGATCCTTTTATCGATTACGATTGTCCAGCGTTTTTTTCAGAGTACTACAAAGTTCCAGCATAAATAAAATAACTCGTGAGAAAGAGCCTAAAGCTTTGGACGCACGACATAATTCTTTTTGTGCACGCTGTGACACATCAGAATCAAGCATTGTTGACTCTCTTCCTTTAATCGTCCACGGTTGTCTATCGTTTCTTACCGAGTACTGCAGAGCCTCAATACACACAAAAAAGCATGTGGGATGAAGCCGGATGCATGAGACACGCGAAATAGTTTTTTTCGTGAAAGCTGTGCCACATGAGAATCGAGCGTCGTTACCTTCGATTCTTAAATCATTTACAATTATCAAACATTTTTTGCAGAGTACTGTAGACTTCCAGTATAAATACAATTACTCGTGAGAAAGAGGCGAAGCATTAGACGCACGAATCATCAATGATCTATGCTTGCATAAGAAAAATGTTTTCGACATTAAATAAATGGACTTCGCAGCACAATTCATTGAATAAATGACAAATGCCGACCGGTCGTATGATACATGATTCGATCGAGAGGGACAGCAAACTTCGGTTGGAACAAAAGACTTCCGGGCTCGCGAAACGAAATTCTGCCTGAACTCTGTCGCTCTTTCGAATTTTTCGAATCGGAGCCTTGATTACCCGGTCCTGAGGCGTCTCCGATCATGAATGAAACAGCAACTCTGATTGGTCGAGAATTCTAGAATTCTATTGCTTCCTATTTAAAAGCTATTTAGTATTTTTTAAAACGCCTAAGTCATTTTGTTCAGAATATAGCCTGGAATACGTAGGTGTCGGATGCACTACCTATACCGAATCACCCTGTATATACGTACATGTCACCCTGTATATATATATACAGGGTGACATGTTATGGGTGGCCACCCCCTTTTATTTCGCCCTCCGTAAAGATAATCGGACGGGTCGCGGGTGATTTTTTAAGGAAATTTTCTGAACTTTTCGATAAAAAATACGGCGTTCAACGGAAAATGATAGGTTTTGCAGCACAAAAGTGACCACTACGAAAATAATGTGAAAACATATTTTTTTCTGATAGAAATAAAGTAGAATTTATTCCGAATACGGGACACACGCGAAATTTTTTTTTGAGTTTCGCATCATTGAGAAAAGTTGTGTCGAAATTGGGTGTTATAATACTAATTTAAACTTATCTGAACGAAACGATGGAATCGAATGAACAGGGCTGTAGTGTTTTGTCTCAAAGTCGGTTTGTCTTTTGCGCTCAAGTTCATTCTCCCAATGTTCATTTTGTATCTGTCAGTGTGAAATGCCAAAAACGTTATTTAAGAAATGTCAGGTTATTGAAAAATATGTCGTCAACGAGCAGACGACGCAGTAAATCACTCTTGTACCGCTGGTTCAATTCCGTTGTTTCGTTTAGTCCAATTCAAATTTATTCGATAACGCGCATAAAAAATTAATGGTTTTTTTTGGTTCAGCACAAGTATAATACCAGGAGGAGAAAGTAATATTATTTAGTCTGAATTGAGACATTGTAGAGGCAAGACAAAGTTGTAAGCTGAGGAGAAGCCCAGACATTCGCGAAAAACATCTTTTTCACGGCAATATCAGTATACGAAAATCGGAAGCCGAACTAAACATGAGTGCGTCTGCACAAAAGTTAAAAGTGTGTACAGCACTCGATGTAGATATTGACCTCGCACATGGCTTCGTAATCCTAAATTTTCTATCCATGTTCACTGTAATTGCTTCTCTCGTTAAGTGCAAAATTTGTAACTGTGACATCAAGATCTCCGAAACACGAGTTAGCGGATTCGGATTTACCTTAGTTATCAAGTGCGAGAAGTGCGAGCAAAAGGAGATAAATTCGAGTCTTCCGCCTCAAAGTTATTGCTGGAATAATTAGGTGTTAGATTGACGGGAACGTTGAACGTGAACGATGAACGTTTTCTGCGGTATTATGAATCTACCAAAATGTCTCAGTCAAAAGCTCTACAACAAAATTACCGAACAAATACGAAATGCAACCAAAGAAGTTGCAGATTCGGGTGTTGCGATACTTCTCGGAATTTTGTCTGGGAAAATTGCCGACATTATCGTCAAGTCATCATTTTGTAAGACCTGCTAATTGTGAAGTGAAAAAAAGGGAACCGAAGGTCTCGGAGGGAAAAGCACGTTGATTGGAATTGACGAATTGACAGTGTTTTATGGATTGGCTGTAAAAAATAAATACACGTTTATCGATGACATGAAGAAAGGAATGTGCTCAATCGGTGAAAATCCTCATGACAACTGTCCTTCTGACAAAGGATTTGTTCCTCGGCAACTCTGCTTTGTGTATAAGGCATGGGTGACAAAATGTCGTCAGCATGTTGTGAAATAATTTCAAGAGAGTCATTATTACGATATCTTGCGATTGGCTGGATGGATCTTGATCGAACCATACTCACAAGGAAAGTATGCGAGGTGTCCCCCTCCGATTTCGACGAAAATTTGATATGTTATAGCCCATCGAAAAATAAGAGACACGTATTTTTTTTTATCGGCGGTCACGGGGTTTTAAGGGGTGAAATCAACCCTCAAAGTTGGGCATGTTAGAGGGTCGGTGAACTGTTTCAAATAGGAAGAGTGTACGGATCGGAATAAAACCAGATCCATGACATTCCTTATGTCGAGTAATGAAAAACACACGTTCACCTTTTCGAGCAACCCTGTCTTAAGGGGGTGAACCACCCCGTGACCGTTTTAATTTTCATGTACAAAGAAAAGTTATTGACCGATTTTGATGAAACAAAAACCAAATTGAAGAACAACAAAAAATGAAGTTGACGTGTTTTTGGATTTTTCAAAAAAAAAAAGTTTAAGGGGTTAAACACCCCAAAAAGATGATTTTTATTTTTGATATGGAAACCATTTTTTTCTATCTCGAGAACTATCTCATTACTTTTATGCCCTCATTTTCAAGCCTCTGACAATATTTCTATTAGCAGTTGAGAGATTAATTATTGTTGCTTTCATCTCACATGTGTACTTAATTTCTCTACACTGTCTGTTTTTGGCTATATTTAAGCTCGCTGGATGTTCGCTCGAAGCGTATTAGTAGTGTGAGAGTATTATTTGGTATCCCCACATCGGGCAAATACAATAAACAGATCTAATCGTTATCTTATCGGGACGAATTTACGCATCACTCTCCAAAAAATGTTCAACGTTATTTTTACGTGGGCACTTGTCCAAATGACGTTACTTATGACCACATGAGATAACAAAACTCTAGCTCACCTATTTATGCAAAGAATGTTGAACAAGAGTTTCAGTTTCGTTCCATTTGTTGAGCTCTCATTATTATATTAGCCATAGAGAGCTAAGTGAAATGAAAAAAGTGAAGATACAATGTATATCAATCCAATGAATGTAATAAGACTCTTACTTATCACCTTTCAAGCATTAGATCTTCCTGATAGTCCGGTTAACAACGATGAAGTAGAGTTGACAGAGAAAATAGAACAACTGTTAAAAGACGCCATGAACGAGTTTAATCATCTGGAAATTATTGAAGTTACTACATTAGACTTTCAAGAACCATTCAAAGATTTAGTAGTGGAAGCTGTGGAGGACAATGACGAATGGAGTGCTGGAGTAGCTCAACTTGATTCTATGACTTCTTCCGACGATGAAGAAAATTTGAGCTATGACTACAAACGCAGAGCCGTTGAATATTGGAGAAGTGCTAAGACAACAAAAAATTTAAAAATAGAGACGGTCCAAAATAAATTAAAAAAAGTAACATCAGTGCGCCAGTTGCGACGTTGGGCTCACCAAATAAATCGAGGAGGAACCTACAGGGAGCAATTATCACGCATTTCAGAATATACACTCAATAATCTGAAATATGCTATAGAGTCAGGTTTAATTGTTCACGATGTTGATATCCGAAGATGGGCTTTACGAGGAAAACAATTGATTGGAAATGAGGATATTCGTTTTCGGGCTTCACAAGCATGGATACATAAATTCAAAAAAATTCATCGTATAACTAGCAGGAAAATAAATAAATTTATTTCAAGAAGGACCCTAGAATCAAAAGAAACATTGCAAAGTGATGCAGATAAATTTATTTCTGAAGTTCAATTAAAAATCGGACAGTACGGTTTAGAAAATATTTATAATTCTGACCAAAGTGGATTCCAATTAGAAATACATTCAGGACGAACATTAGCGGAAGAAGGTACGAAACAAATAGAATGCGTCGTACAATCCGTTTCGGCGACAACACATAGTTACACGATTCAGCCGACAATATCAGGAGATGGAAAACTCCTATCCCCGCTTTTGATAGTCTTGAAAGAACCATCTGGACGATTGGGGCCAATAGTAGAAAAAAATATTTTTCGACCAGCGAATGTCTTCATAAGTGTTTCCAAATCTGGCAAACTCACATCAGGTATATTGCAATTTTGTATTTTTGAGATATCAAAAGGGATCTTGAATATGGAAAAATGTTATATATGATATGTTCAATTTACATTCCCTTGCAGAACACTTCAAAGTATGGCTTAAAGAAGTTTTCTTTCCGAACGTTGGTGAGAAGAGTATTCTTTTGATCGATTCTTGGAGTGGACATTGCCCCGAAGCTGTTAGCGAAGTCACACCACGTAATCAGCAAGTCATCACAATGATTATACCAAAAGGCACAACAGGAAAAATTCAACCACTCGACGTGTACGCATTTAGAATCTGGAAAAATTATGTTAAACACTTTTCGGACAGTATCATGTTGATGGACTATGATTTAGATTTGCACTTAAGGAACAATATAATCAAACTACAATCCCTTGTACATAATCAATTGTCTTCTCCGAGGTACGAAAATTTGTTTCGATATGCTTGGTTCAAAAGTGGTTACATAAAAGAACGACCTGAACATTTTGAAAATCCGGTCGAATTCGCTTATGGGATGTTATCGCAGTCCCAATGTGAAATTGAAGGCTGTACAAATGTAGCTGTAGTGAGATGTTCTTGGTGCAAAAAATCACTTTGTTTTAAACATTTTTTCGAAGAATACCACTTTTGTTCTACATATAACCATTGAATTTAGCACTAAACGAGTAAAGTAAAAATAAACCCAATAAAACAAATTTATTTATGTATCATGATTCGATTGTATGTGCCATGCTTAAACCCGTGACCGCCGATAAAAAAAAATACGTGTCTCTTATTTTTCGATGGACTATAACATATCAAATTTTCGTCGAAATCGGAGGGGGACACCTCGCATACTTTCCTTGTCAGTCTAAACAAAAGAAAACGTTATGTCGGTAAAATGTTGTTAGATTTTCAATTGGGTGCAAGATTGCGGCGGGTGAGCGGTTTAATGATTTATTTTGTCGAAACGTGCCACATAACTCAATTGTAGAGGACGCGGTACATAATGGGAGTACATCAAAATTATTTTCAAATTGTTTAGCGCGGAAGAGCCGAGGCGGTGCCACGTCACTTAATATTGAATTCCTATAACTGATTACCTCGAATGATAACATCTTTTTCGCCGTTTGTACATCAGATTTTGGCACGCAGCACGTATTATTTTGTTTACAGCTTTTGGCTGCGATTTCGATTTTACAGTGATCGAAAGGGCCACAATTCGTCATTGGCCTATCGTGAAACGTGTGCATGATGAATTAGATTGTGGTTACAGCTGTACGCAGAGTCCAACACGACAAGAGTGAATCGCCCAGAATATAAAGCCTGAAACTTCGGCAAACCGCAAACATATACGACAGTATGGGCTCCAACTTAGCAGTTTCTCTCTCTCTCTCTCTCTCTCTCTCTCTCTCTCTCTCTCTCTCTCTCTCTCTCTCTCTCTCCATGTCACTGTGTCGTTCTTTTTCTTCTCACAATCTGGATATTTGACGGGTGTGGAATGACGAATAGTATCACAATTGCTCATGTGTTCAATACAAGCGCAGAGGGCGTATACAACATACATGTATGGATTTACCATTACCGATTGAAAAAAAAGGGAAAGGAAGTTGATCCGTTACTCGTAGTGCAGGTGGTATTTTATGCATACATTCATAAACATTCGTGCGATTCGATGTATGAAAAGATCAAATAGTATGTATAAGTTTCGGTAAAATCTAGAAGTATACAGGGTGATTCACAGCAACACTGACAGCCAGTAACTGCACATTCTCGACGATATACTGAGCATATCTACTTGGCCGTTTTTCAATTTTCAAAATAGTTTTTAAACGGGGAGCAATAGAATTTGGAAGTTTTAAGCCAATCACAGTCGTTTTTTTATACGCGTTCGAAGGTGCCTCAGTGCCGGATCAGCAAGGCTCCGATTCTAGACATATGAAGAACTGGCAAAGTTCAGGCAGAAAAGCATTTCGCGAGCGCGAAAGTCTTTTGTTTCAATTGAAAATAGCTGTTCTTTTTGATTAAATGGCGTATCGGCAGCTTGGATCGGCATTTGTTACACGATGAATAAATGATGATACGATGTCCGCATCATTTATTCGAAAAAGATCACAACACGGCAACACGCGGATTTCAGGTGCACGAACGATACATGATCGAAGAATAAGAAGTAACAATAAGTGATTACGGATTTTTCTGTATACTTCTTATTCTTCGATCATGTATCGTTCATGCACCTGGAATCCGCGTGTTACCGTGTTATGATTTTTTTCGAATAAATGATGCGGACATTGTATCATCATTTATTCATCGTGTAACAAACGCCGATCCAAGCTGCCTATACGCTATTTAATCGAAAAGAACAGCTATTTCCAATTAAAACAAAAGACCTTCGCGCTCGCGAAATGCTTCTCTGTCTGAACTCTGCCAGTTCTTCATATGACTAGAATCGGAGCCTTGCTGATCCGGCACTGAGGCGTCTTCGAACGCGTATAAAACAATGACTGTGATTGGCTTAAAACTTCCAAATTCTATTGCTCCCCGTTTAAAAACTATTTTGAAAATTGAAAAACGGCTAAGAAGTTATGCTCAGTATCTCGTCGGGAATGTGCAGTTACTGGCTGTCAGTGTTGCTATGAATCACCCTGTATATTTTACGCTTCAACCTACTATGAATTCGGTAATGACAACGGCGATATTACTAAAGTTTGTGGTCAAAGGAAAGCGAAAAAATGTCACCATGAAATTTTGGGGATTCTTATTATGATAGAATACTAGCCGGCATAAAATGCTGAGAGTTTGAGAATATGCGGTTTCTAAATTCGTCTTAAACCCTGGAATGTTAAAGGAACAGTCAGTTAAAGCCGAGAACCAACAGTCCTTAATGAGCCTCATGATTATGAACTCACATCATATATTGGATGGAGAGTATGTGAATCACCTGCGATTATAAAAAACTGTAGGAAAGTAATAAATGATGGACCATCGAAGTACAAGGGAAGCATAGGTTTCAGGATTTCTCTGTGCTCAAGTTTCTATAATTTTCATGTAATTCTTATTTGTTGAGGTTTTTCGATGCCGTTAATTCTAGGATGCATCTCACAGTAAAGAAATTTAACTCATAGAATCGTACGTCGTGCTAGTAGATGGATATTTCTAAAAATATATTCAGTCGATTTGAAAGCAGATACTATGTTAGAAAAAGCGAGGAAATGGAGTTAATTAAAAATAGCAATTGGGCAGTGATTAGTTGAAACAGGAAGTTCAAAGCCGTTATGCAGAAAGTACGGAAAAGGCCAAATTGAAAAAGGAAAAGAAGGAGGATGGGGACCTGCCATCTTGCTCGTGCGGACGGAAATTAAAAATGTAAATTTGCGGAATTGGAAAGTATGCCGGCTGTTCGATTTATCCTTATATAGGTAAAGTATTGGGCTCCCCAATGCTTCAACCATCGCACTCCTCAAGGCGAAAGTAACCGACCGCGGTAGATCTTGATGAACGAACGTCCAGCTGCATTCCTTCAAGCTTGACATTCATTTTTTTCTAACGCCATCGCTTTTCAATCGATATCGACCATACGTTTTTCAGACGCTTCTCCTTTACTATGTCATCTCCCTTGCAAATACTACCAGTGACACCATCTCGTTTTGCCTTGGAATGTTATAGTATATCAATCCTGGCTCTCACCGTTGCGATGTAGACTAAAGGAACCAACAGATTCACGAAAGAACAAATTCCGTCGAAGAAACCGAGTTAATAGTATTTGTATTTTAGGCGATTGATCCACCAAATGATGGAGCATTCATCAGCTTATTTTTTGTTAGTTCTCAAGGAATTATCTTCGGTCTCGAGCATTCAATTACAACAGTGCCTATCATTAATATGACTCTTCTTATTAATTCTTGTTATTATTGCCTAACTACTCGCGCTTTATACATTTTTGGAGAACGAAAGAGTTCTTAAAAATTTACTGTGCAATAAGTCAAATGTAAATCTTGTCATTAGGTACTGCATGGGATAGGCATCGAAAACAAACGCTTTCAATTAAAAGGAGGTCGACCCTCTGGTCAAAAGAATGCACGGTAATTTCAAGAGTTTCCTTGCAGGTAAACATTCATCTAAGGTTATCGAACCGTCAGTTGACTAAAAAGTTGTAAGACGCTATGAATGTATGCACATATTTCTAATATAGTGAACATATAATAGTGGCGAAGCCTATTGCAAGCAAATAAGGTGTAACCACAAAAGTACCATACTCACGTGACTTCACGGAGTGGTCACAACTTGATCTGCGGCTGCAAATAGTTGCGGCAAAAATACATGGTACTCACCTAAAAAAGAAAAAACGAGAAACATTAAGTTTTCTGACAAACATGTTTACATAAGGTAATAAAAAATCCCCTACGCACTGCAAGGGTTAAAAAGATACGTGTTCGGAATATATAGCAAGTATAACAATATAACAAATATTTCAAAAAGCATAACGTTCATTTTGTCATAAACAGAGTGATGGAAATATAAAAATCCCATCACGCTATTGCTATATACGTTTCTGATTTTCTTGATTAGTTATCAGTCCTGCTCCGTTGTAGTCCTTTCAGTTGTATTTCCGCTATACATATCCTTCCTCTACTGCACCAATACCTAAAACACTGCGTTTCGATATGGTTAATTATTTCCTAGTGTACGATGGCGATATATAATATTTCACACACTGTGAAATTTTACGTCCTTATTATTTAACTTGGTATAATGCAATACAGAGAAGGAAATCTGAGTCCTAAACAATGTGGATTTTCATAAGATTTCCCGATAGTTCTATAAGTCGGATCAAGTTCTAAACAAAAAATGCTTTACAGATCCAGTTATATGAAAAACGGTATCATGTTCAAACCGCATTTGAAATTCCGAACAGCGTGCACATGATATCGTGGATCATTCATAAATTATCTAAAAAAATATTTAAAGCTCATGAGAATTACACGACGATATAACATTGTTTGCAAGGTGTTGAATATATCGCATCGGCACCATATAGTCTTACTTGCAAATGTGCAAAGTCGCTAAAGACCCAAAGATATTGGAGGTCACGTTCCACCGCATTACATGCAGGCAAAATTTCATGGATCATCCTTAGCAGACTTAGCGACTGTCACGTATTGCAGTAGTAAGTCCCCTGCACTCCAAGCATAAAGCAACCAAATAATATATAGGTCTAGTGCATATACGCTACTCTATATAACAGAATGCGGCTCGACAAGGTAACCGCAAGAATCGTGTGTTAATTCCGCTCACATAAATCTCAGGATTAAGAGCATACACGCTATACTGCGGAAAATATTCACGCGTCTACGGTACCAACTTATCCGTCCTTTCGTTTTAAATTCGTTTTTTTTTAGTTTTGCGTACTTTTTTTCTGCGGTACTATCTACCCTCGTTACTTTCTGCAAGTTTATTGCATCGAACGCCAATGGCTTAAGTACACTACCCCATCATTGGAGTACATTTAGTTTCTGAATTTATAATTCTGTATTCTGTAACAATAGTGACTTGCATGGTGTACATATTTGTACACGATATGGGCCGACGAAACATATGCAATAGGTACTGTTTTGTTTTCGATTCAAGTAGAACTTCAATATTAATGATGCCAACGAGAAGTCTCGTACTATGAGGAGATTCGCACGTTAACGAAGCGAGGAATATCCCCTGGTGGCGAAATGAACGTGCTTCGCATTTGCCTTGTCCGCGTTCGTAAAATCTTGGACTCGGCCATATACACAATGCAAAGTTGCAAAGTTAATAGGACAAATAAAATGTACTGAACTTTTATCTGCGGAGAAAAAAAAATCTTATCTACTTTAATCAGCATGGATTCCAGTGATTTTAACCCGTTAACGTCACAAAGACACTTTTCAGAAGTCCTCTTTTCGACGTGATTATTTACTATGAAAATGTCAGCGAAAAAATTCCTAAAGTACCTTGTCAACTATTTTCAAGAGTGCTCTTTCGAATGGCGCAACTTAAGTTTTGATAAGATTTTTTTTTTATCACATTTTTGCAAAATAAGTTAAAAAGACACGAATTTCAGAGTGACATTTTTGTGATCGGAACGAGTCTTTTACCGTCACATGTAAATTGGAGGTAATTTTCGGAGGTTTTGCGGATCGCTGATCAAGAATTTGACATTGTTTTTGCAAAATTAATTTGTTTAAACAAATTATTCAAACCATCAATGTCACTATGTATGCTGCATATGGTTTCCGATGTTTTTCGGGTCGCTCGTCACGAATTTGGCATTATTCTTGCAAAATTAATTTGTTTCAACAAATTATTTAAACAAGTTGTGACAAAATTCAAAAACCTTCCAAGAGTACTTCCACTATTATTTCCACGGGAAATAATAGTGCAAAAAAGTGTGTCCAAATTCTATTTCGAAGATAATGTTGTAAGTTGCTGTGAAATTATTGTCAAAATGATGAAGACTGTGACGTTGTGTCACGAATTGCCCCGACTTGCTCGCCGCAAGTCCACCACGCACGCCTTCCCATTTCCTTCCCTCGCGCTATTCCCCCGTTTGGCGCGTTACTTAATTTTAAGTCGCTTCAAGTCCGATTGATAATGTCGCTATAAATTCCCCTGAAAAGCATTGTGATTAGGTTTAGTTAATTTTAGGACACAAAATCACCGCCGAACAAAATACACGGCCAATGTCGCCATTAAGGGAAAAATCTCGTTTTCTCGCAATTTTTTTTCACTGTTCCTATAGGCGGAAACGGTTCTCAATTTTTTCCCGAATGTGTCCTATCGATATTCAAAATACCAATTTTTCGAATAAAAATGTGCGACCCGTCCTAAGGAAAAAAAGTTCGATTTTTCGCTTCTTACATTTTTTAGCTAACCGGCCGAATATTATTGATTAATATTTGGACAAAATGTAAGTAGTACGAAAGAAATAAAAGAATTCTGAAAGCACAGATATTTTTTATATCTATTTTCTAACGATTACAAAAAATAGAAGAATGCTAGCTATAATGCGTTCCAATTGAAGTGGAACACTTTGATTTTTGTCGATCCCCGGCGCAAATCGATCGATTTCGAAAAACCAAAAAAACACTTTCTTGGAAATTTTATTTGCTTTCGAATGAGCCTAGTCCGAATCCGATCGGATTAGAATTGGCCGAGCACCAGGAGTCGACGTAAAATCATGAAAATTGGGTCCCGACGCTCGGCTCGAAATTTCGTATTTCCGGGGAGGGCGCTATGATTTGTCATACACCGTTGGAAAGGGCATTTCACCCCGAGAAAAATGCGCACAAGCTGGAGTCTGTGCGATCATCCCAGAGGGAGATATAGCACTAAGAAGCGAAAACGGTTTATCGACGATAACTCGAGTACCGTCCGGCCGAATTCGCACAGCTTTCGCATGAGCTATTCTTTTTCCATCCTCCAGAACTAAGTGAAGTCGTTTTTCCCGTGGATGCTCCCTCGGCCGAGAACCAGAGATCATCGCGGTGCACCGTGAGCTTCCGACGCCATTTTGAACATGAAAATGTTCGCGCATTGCGACAATATCTATTCCATTGAATAGCTGATGATTTTCCCTTTAAAATGCACCCTTGAAAGTCCCAGAAATCTAATTTTTAAGGGATGATATTTCCTTTTGAAAATGCATGAAAATTTAGCAGCTTTCGGTCTCGACGGGAGCGCGAGGCCGCGGACCGCAGGCGGCGCACAGCGCGTGAGGGGAATCGATCGAGGGCGCCCCCACCACATGCCCGGAGTCCCATAACGCGAGCTCACGTATTATCGCAGGATCGCAAATTTTTTCAAAATTTCTTTTTGTACTGGCGTTCTTTTTATATCTCAATATTATTGTTAAATTAACAAAACTATTATTGTTAAATTAACAAAGCTATTATTGTTAAATTAACAAAACTGTTATTGTTAAATTAACAAAGCTATTATTGTTAAATTAACAAAACTGTTATTGTTAAATTAACAAAACCATTATTGTTATTAATTATTTTTTTTGTTATTAAATATTTTTCTAATAAAAAGTTGATGGGGTCTCGAAGTTGATCCTTTATCGAAAAAATATCGCGGGATTGTTGTCATTTTATTCGGTTTTGCTTGAATTTGGCTGTTTTTTATGTATTTTCTTACTGATATTTCGAATTTTCGCGAAAAACTCGATCAGTTTTGCGATCGACGGAATATTTGCGATGGAACAGCCTGTTTAACTATCGAAAATTCGAAAAAAAATGTTTCCTTTATTTTGGCTAATTTTTCAGAACCGTCGAAATGCCAAAATTTTGAAAAGACTATAACTACGTTAAAAATCACGCTGCAAAGATTTGTCGGGAGTATTTCGAGACGCTCTCGAGGAGACTTCACCCTCAAAATTGATGTCAGAAATTGGCGAAAAATTTCAATTTCAAATTGAAATTTCAGTTCAAAAATAAATTTTAATGGTCCATATCGATGTATTTTTTCCCGGTGAATACGAAACACGACGGTATTTCATCGAGAACCCAATATTAAAGACTAAAAATTTGAAAAAAAAATCTCGACTCGTTTTTCGCCACTTCACAAAAAACCTAAAAAATTCGAAATATCGGAGGCTCGCAACACTTTTTGCTTTTTGGTGTGCGCGTTTGTATTGTTTTAATTATTGAATGCGTATGATAAAATTACGTAAAAAATTTTATTCATTCACTCAATAAACTTTTTGTTGATTTATAACGTCAGTTAAGTGCTAAACATCGTGATTATACTGTCACTCAAGCGTTTTATGCGCGTTTGTTCACTACTCGCCTGAGTACGACGATAGCGCAGTGGTTGGCGCGCGGGATCAGTGACCCGAGAGTCCCGGGTTCGATTCCCGTCTCGTTTTTTTTTTCATTTTTTTTTTCGTCAAACTAATCTTTGACGAAAGCGATGACGATGTTTCCATATAATTTCTCCCTTTTGAAAGAATTAAGGGAAGAAATCGGGCGCAAAACAACGTCTTAATGCTCGTTGCTCGCACTTTTTATCCACGATTTTATCCACAAGAGCGTCTCAAAACACTCCCGACAAATCTTTGCAGCGTGATTTTTAACGTAGTTATAGCCTTTTCAAAATTTTGGCATTTCGACGGTTCTGAAAAATTAGCCAAAATAAAGGAAACATTTTTTTCGAATTTTCGATAGTTAAACAGGCTGTTCCATCGCAAATATTCCGTCGATCGCAAAACTGATCGAGTTTTTCGCGAAAATTCAAATATCAGTCAGAAAATACATAAAAAACAGCCAAATTCAAGCAAAACCGAATAAAATGACAACAATCCCGCGATATTTTTTCGACAAAGGATCAACTTCGGGACCCCATCAACTTTTTATTAGAAAAATATTTAATAACAAAAAAATAATTAATAACAATAATGGTTTTGTTAAATTAACAATAACAGTTTTGTTAATTTAACAATAATAGCTTTGTTAATTTAACAATAATAGTTTTGTTAATTTAGCAATAATATTGAGATATAAAAAAAACGCCGGTACAAAAAGAAATTTTGAAAAAATTTGCGATCCTGCGATAATACGTGAGCTCGCGTTATGAGACTCCGGGCATGTGGTGGGGGCGCCCTCGATTGATTCCCCTCACGCGCTGTGCGCCGCCTGCGGTCCGCGGCCTCGCGCTCCCGTCGAGACCGAAAGCTGCTAAATTTTCATGCATTTTCAAAAGGAAATATCATCCCTTAAAAATTAGATTTTTGGGACTTTCATGGGAGCATTTTAAAGGGAAAATCATCAGCTATTCAATGGAATAGATATTGTCGCAATGCGCGAACATTTTCATGTTCAAAATGGCGTCGGAAGCTCACGGTGCACCGCGATGATCTCTGGTTCTCGGCCGAGGTAGCATCCACGGGAAAAACGACTTCACTTAGTTCTGGGGGATGGAAAAAGAATAGCTCATGTGAAAGCTGTGCGAATTCGGCCGGACGGTACTCGAGTTATCGTCGATAAACCGTTTTCGCTTCCTAGTGCTATATCTCCCTCTGGGATGATCGCACAGACTCCAGCTTGGGCGCATTTTTCTCGGGGTGAAATGCCCTTTCCAACGGTGTATGACAAATCATAGCGCCCTCCCCGGAAATACGAAATTTCGAGCCGAGCGTCGGGACCCGATTTTCATGATTTTACGTCGACTCCTGGTGCTCGGCCAATTCTAATCCGATCGGATTCGGACTAGGCTCATTCGAAAGCAAATAAAATTTGCAAGAAAGTGTTTTTTTGGTTTTTCGAAATCGATCGATTTGCGCCGGAGATCGACAAAAATCAAAGTGTTCCACTTCAATTGGAACGCATGTATATACGCATACTCTAGCTATCTTATTTAATGATGTTACGACGAATCTCATTCTTGATTTTTCGACGCTTTTTTCGACCAACATTTTTCGCAATCACAATCGTCAGACGTCTGAAGTTGTCATACGTCATTTTTTGTTCATGTATAGACATTGAGATCGTCAATTTCTATTTACAATTCTCAGTCAGTAATGCGATTACGTCGAAGCAAAAAGCAAATATAACATAAGCGAGATAAAAAAACGAGTACAATAACATGTAAACATAACATGGTAGGGTTTACCATGGAGGCGTCGAAATGCAAGCATGGATGTATAGACTTCGGTTTATACGATAAGACTGCTCCGAAGAGTGTAAGAAGCTGGAGAAGCGAAGGGAAAGTTAGATAGAGAGAGAGTTTTCCTGGTGTATATCTGCATAATGCAAGACCGGCTTGGTTTCGCGAACATCGCACTACCGTTAATTTCATTTTCTACGATTTGTCGAATCAAGATTAGCTGTATACCAGCTACCAGGATCAGCAACTCCCACTCTCACCCAATCCGGTACATCGCAAATCCCGAGCCTTAACTGCGCAGTACCCTCATCTAACTTTAGATGTGTGTTCTGTTTAAAGTGAACATATTGACTAAGGATTTCACAGGAAGACTGCAGGAAACACCGCGAGAGATACAGGCATAGAGAGTGTGTGTGAGAGAGAGAGAAAGGAAAGCAGGCGATGTTAACACCTTAGCCGTTGACTCAGCAAATAAAATTAGAGCCTTAATGTAGTCCGGTAAATTCCACTACAAGCAACAAACAAAAATTGGAAAAATTCGAGCGAATCAAATCGAAATATAACATATTTACGAATGCAGAGAGGAAATTTACAGGAAGCAAGGGTAAAGAAGCAAGAAAGAGGTTCACTTGTATTCGTTGAATTTCATATCACCATCTCATATTGAATCCCTATTCGAAATTATGCGGCATTCATAAAAGTTTTCTGAGAATTTTGACACGCATGGAAACCAGCTTCACGCTTTTACATTTGTCACTCAAGTCATCTAACAACGGAGGGTAGCAAGAGGGAAGAGACCACAAAGCAAATTCCAGAGTGAAGTTTTATTATAGCTTAAACCAGGTTTTTCGTACCCCGTATGATATAAGTGAAGTTGGAATCCGTTGAAAGAACGATATAATCCTCTGCAGAAGCTACATCCACTATCCTACATTCCGGAATTTGATGGAACGTAAATCGCGACTGCTCTCTGCTCTTCTTACGGCAAAATCGCCGGCGTGATTACAGCTTGTGTTCGAGAAAATGTAGAATTTCCAGGGTCTCTAGCACAAGCGGTCGAAAGCAACTTCATACTTTCTGTCTTCATCCAACAATTGCTCGTATCCGACACACTACATTGGTCCTCGATCGCTGAGCGTGCTGAGCGACTGACTTTGCGGTGAAATTAATCGACTAGTTTTGAATCCTTCAGAAATGTCTATGCTAATTGTAAATTTTCTTTCACTCGCGATCTCGTTCCGGTAGAAGTTTCTCGTTATGCGTCGTTAACAAAAAAAAGGTTTGGAGACGCTCACTTGTTCCATATTTACGGAACGGTTTGGTACGTTGGAATGTTATAACCGTTCGATCATAGAAATTGGAAACTTAATAAAAAATTAAGCGTATAGTGCGTACAAGCTTCTAAATTTTCTGTTTGATAATGAAGCACTTTAACTCAAGTCATACATAGATCACTTAGAATTGAATCACTGGAATAGTGTCAGACCTGGCCAATAACCGATTTTCATTATATAAACAATCCTGATTAAGCCTAACCTATGCAAAACTACGCATATACATGCGTCTCGATGTGCTGGTGACAGTATCTCACGTGAGTAGGATTGCCAAGGAAGATGTACTTCTGGTTTGAGTTCGATAATTGTTGAACTAGGTGCGAAAACTTCTAAGAAATCCGCAGACGTTCAGTGGTTTCGGTAAAGCTCATGATGAGAGTGACCGGGTAACGAGAAACTCCTTGAGCACATTTTAGCATGAATTCTATATGTACATCTACTGGATAACTGCATATGTATAGGTATATTTATGAGAACGTGGGCGCTCTAGATGAGCTTTGGCTCCTTGCCAATATCTCAGATACCTATCTTCAACGATTACTCTCCGTCTACTACGCACAGAGAGAATTTAACTCCATTGTTTTCGGCTTTTAACGGCTCCCTCTTTACCACGATCACTTACGGGGTCTTGATTCTTGCCTATTCAGTAGTACTACGAACCACTGGATCAGTCGCATTATTAACTTTGCCCCTAAAGTCCCACAATGTTATATCGTAGATATCTTCGAAAAAAAAAACGTTCCACGAGATTTATAATTAACCGTAAATCATGCAAACGGATTGAAAGCTTAACTGGTGAGAAGAATCTTCAACCAGAAACGAATATCTTTCAGAAAACAGTAATTCAAGAATTATGAGATCACATAGATGTCGATTCTTTCGTGCGTTTCTTTTTTCATTGCGTTTCTCAGTGCGTTTCAAAGAATAATTCTCATTCATTGAGCTAAAATTCTCACAAAGAAATGGTACAATTATCTACAATGAAAAAAGTAAAAAGTGTACGCCAAGTAATTGAAGTAGTAGCTTTATTTAAAGAGTATTTTTGCGGGGGATTTTTCACGGGATTAATTTTGATAAAGACGGGAAAAAAGGAATGTAAAAAACTTAAACCAGCTTACGTCAGGAATCAACAAAATGTTATAGTATCAACAAACAAACTTGGCGTGTATAGTTGAGAAAAAAAAATCCGGGAATATTAAACATTTGTTAGCATAAATCTATTCACAAGCTAATGACGAAACGGACCGCTGTTTGACAAAATAGAAATAGAAAACGAAATAGTCTGAATGGTAATGAAAGTTATACGATTTTTTATGCATAGTTCCCTATACCCCTGTTTATTTTTCTTAATATTTGAATATATTTATCTTAATAACCAATAAAACGAATCCTGTAAAATTCGATATGCGTGTCAGACGACCACCCATTTACACTCTGTGTAAATTTCAAGACTTTCTTCAGAAAATCGTTTCGTGACTGAAATACTTTAACACTGGTCGATAATTTTATTTATAATCAATTCGATTTCCTCTACAGTCCATTCTTCGTTTTGAATTATGAAAATATTTAAATAAATCCGCATGCACGGAAATGGTGGTTTATTCGTTTGCAGTTTTATTTCGGCTACCGGTATGGCAAATTAGTTTCTAATGATCATATTATGGACACAAATATGTACCTAAACATTTTAAAGGATAATTTGATATAAACTGCTAAGCGAAAGGACATTGTAACATTATTTAAATTTTATCCGGATAACGATTCAAAGGACGAAAGTCGCACTGTTTAAGAGTGTTCGATATATCACTACCGAAACGTTTGCATCCTCCACCTCAATCGTCAGCCACCTAATCGTTTTAACCCGATTGAAAACTTGTGAGAAAAATTGCATCAACATATTCAATTAACATCTACGCGTACAAAAGAACACTTGAAAAATTGCGAGAGGAATAGTAGGAAATAAGTGCGGAATATATGAAAAAAATTATTTCCATAGGCCGACACGTCTTGGAAATGTGCTAAATCAAAAGCGTTAGACATCCGTAGATTATTCTAAAGCTTGAGTTTATCTATTAGTGCCCGAATATGTTTGCTACTCACTGTACTGAGTTTATTTATTTCTTAATCCATGTTTCTGTTATGACTGTTCGTCTAATGATCCTTCGCACATTCAACAACGAACGAGGAATACTCATTTTTAAAAAAATTTAGTCGCTTGAAAAAAAATTATTTTTTTAGAAGTTAAAAATTTATTATGAGGCGACTACGTATAATCAATTTTAAGAAAATTTCTGGGCAGAACTTTGGACAAACTTCCGAATAGCTGTTACCTCCAATTTGGCTGAAATTTGTTAGAGACCTTCTTTTGGACGATATAAAGTAGTGCGTAAAAGGATTTTTGGCGCATCGCAATAGTTTTTCTTTATCGAATTCTGCAAATTGCAAAATTAACACGTGCGTGTATATCTATATCTACTAGTACCATCTCCTATCCCAACTCTAACATGTTAAGGAGGTGGGGGTATTCGGGGGAGTATTCGGGGGGTATTCGGACACACACACACACACACACACACACACACACTAAAACAGCCCTTATTGGGGCTAGGAATGCCAAGCAGACAACCTCCACGTGGTGCATTCTGGGCAATTCCAACGGTCTGTGAACTGCAGTCGTATTTTAATTCATAAAAAATGTAGTTTTGTCTGAAGTGTGGCAAACTCCCGTTCCCAGAACTTTTGATATAAATCTTATCGGCAAAGTTTTCTTCAAAACTTATGGCGATGGAACTTTTATCACAAAATCTTGTCGGTAGCATATTTTTTTCAACTTTTGTCAGCAGAATTTTCATAAAAAAACTTGTCGACAAAGTTTTTTTCAAAACTTCTACCAAATCACTTTTTTGCCTAAATTTTTTCAGTAGAGTTTTTTGTCGAAATTTAAATTAGTAAAACTTTCATAAAAGAATCTGTATAAGCGAGCGACTTGCGGCTGCATTTGCTTTTAATATTTTATTTTCCTATGCTTTACCATACAAACACGATCACGCCGAAGCATTTGCAGCGCTAACTGGATCGTACCCTTTGACATCGGAAAAGATTAAAAGACTTCGACACGCAGCACTGACATCTTGATTTTTTGGTGATCTGCCTACTAACGTACATTGTTTGATGTGATATAGCTATCGTTTTGCGAAAAATTCTGATAATAATTCGTTCCAAATTTTGAGTTCACATATATCGGTTGGACAGATCATGCTTCAACTAGACTCAATCTAAAGAAAAAAAGAAAATTGGACAGGTTAAATATTATTAGATTACCGTAGATACGGACTTAGTTGTAAAAACGATTTGAACTGACAGCTCAAAGCCCATTTTCCTGTATGATGATCTGCGACAGATCTCCGACGTCACGTTATTGAAATTTTTTCTTTATCAATTGGCGTCGAGACGCTGCCGCGTCTCTAGATTATTATATTTAACACTTCGTGATATTGACTAGTAGCATAAATCTCATATTCTGTGCGTGTTCAACGACCGAACATACTCTTGTTGGATTGTAGTGATAAAAACCCCGATAATGTGAATGCAAAATATGCGAAGATTTCGAAAAATGCGATTCCAAGGCAACGCGAACGTTCCACTTCTGGTGAAAGTAGAGTGCAAACTTAACAGCGGTAGCCGATAGTTTGATTGAACAGGAATAACGCCACCGAAAGCTTCGAACCTCGCGCATAGCTATTACTCGTTTATCTTTCGTCCCTCGCTGGATCTCTCTGCATCGCTGCGAATTCCCCTTTGCAAAATTCGTCGACTATGTGGTGGGTAGAAGAAAGACGACAACGAGGGGTCTCTTGTGGCGCCAGGAAATTAGCGGAGAAACTCCATCAAGGAAAGGAAGCAACAACCATCGAACGAAAGACCCGACAATGCTAGAGTGAGAAGACTTTTTGTCGCCTCACCACACTTATTATATCTTGTGTACAATTTTCATTCTTATTTTTTTCTATTTTTTCGAGTTTCTATTTTAGTTTCTAACTATCTTTTTGTTTACTGTTGTGAACATAAAATCGTATCAGAAAAACTTGCTCATTTTCAAATCGGGCCAGTGTATAGTCAGGCAGTTATCATTTTATCTGTACCACACCAGATCTAATATTAATTATTATCTGCTAAATTCGTTCTCCAATTCTTAATGTTTTTACATATCAGTCATCCCACCTAACCCTGAAACTACCAAATCTGTAAAAAGTCTCAGAAATTGCTACTTGCAAAACAAAGCAGAGCGGGAATAGTTCTTTACTATGATGTGAATAAACTGCAGATCTCATTGAATTTGGAAATCGTAAGACCCCCAAGTGCTATCATCTGGTAATTGTGAGGCGTATTTTTTGTATATGGATTATTCCATGTAAATTCAACGACATTGTGATGATCACCCTCTTCGATTTTTTTTATTTTTTGATATGGAATCATACACGTAGAAAGAAGTCTTCCAATAAAAAAAAGATAGAAAAAAGTTAGCCCACTATGGGATTTGCAGCATTCAATATAGAATGAACGAACGTTTTCTTTCAAATGATGAATAAAAAATTCCGAAGTTTGAAAAGGCAATACTTTTTACCGGAAAAATTGAAAAGATTTCATAGCATGACTGAAAGGGTGAAACAAAAGTAAAAAAAAAAATTTCTCATTTTTGAATCGAAATCTCTTTTTCCAACTTTTTCTTAATCTGGCTTTCTTTTTTTAATAAAAGACATGTAAAAAATTTCAGTGACAAAATGTAACAGCCCTGCACTTTATCATTCTTTTCCCACATAACACCTTACACCTTATCCTGTTACCATGTCATTTCCATACACGTTAGTACTTCCAACATTGAGATGTTGGAAGTACTAACGTGTAATCGAACGACTAACGAAGTAATCTGAGGATTAGCATCCATCATCTTGGTTCCACGGTCCCGGCAACGCCACGCGTGGACATCCCCTCCACTTCACACCTTCACCATTTTATTAGTCCTAATCCTAATCCGCAGGTTTTCTCCAACATCCATCTGATTAATTACTCTCTATACACTTTTTGTCAATGCGAACCGTACAATAAATCTATTATTACAACTAGCGTCAGAAGCGGGATCTGAAAACCCTCGCGGAAAAATTCGACTTTAAAAATAAAAATTCACGAACGGAATAATAAAACAAAATAAACAAATACAAATTTACCGTCGAATAGATCAAACAAAACGAAAATTAAACTCGAATACACGTAGAAATCAACGTGAACGTGATTAAAAGTGAAAAAAAAAACAAAACACAGTAAAAACGACAGGACATACTTTTTTTTAATAAGTTAAGTGAATTGTGACTAATGTGTGAGTACGGTAACACTGACGCACTTCGCAACTTTTAGCGAAACGGATATTCAAACACCGAATACTCAACAAATATTTGAGATTCCGGAAAACTCAACAGATATTAATAATAGAAGGAAGGACGAAACGGACAAATCGAAAAAAAAACTCTCACGATTACCACTATAACACTTGCCATTATTATTACAACTCTTACAATCAATATCGAAACAACTCTCGCAATAATTACCGTAACAAATCACGCGATTTGTACCACGAAAATTCACACCACAATTATTCAACAGATAATTATTGTAATAATTCATATGATAATTATAAGAGTTTCCCTCAAAACAGGTATAGAAATAACTCATATGACCCATATCGTAACAACTCTCGGGATCAACACCACGCCAACTCCTGTAAACGATACCGTAATAACTCTCACGACTGATATCACAGAAACACACGGGATCAATACCGCTTCTATTCACGAGAGACGACGTGACAACTCACAGAACAGATACCGCGATAATTCACGAAACCGATACCGCAAACGCTCATATGATTGACATTGTAATTACTCACGAGAAAGATGCCATAGATATTCACCAGATAGATAGCACGAAAAATCACGAGACCGATATCGTAAAAACTTATGTGATAGACACGGCAACTATCCACGAGATAGATACCATGACTATTCGCGAGACACATGCCGCAACGATTCACAAGATCGATATCGCAATAATTTCGAGACAGATACCGCGAAAACTATGGAGACAAAAACCCACCTAGACATCGCGGCCATTCACGAGATCGAAGTTCACGCGATGAATATTCAAATAGTCGATACCGTAGTAGGTCAGGTGATAAATATCCAAATACTCAATACTGTAACGAATCATGCGACAAATACAGACGTAGGTCACCACATGATTATCAAAATGACACGAACAATAGCGACCACTCACAAAATCGAACCTCCCACGACGAACAGAATTACAGAAGTCCACAACACCAAAACTCGCGTATCAGATCGATAGTCAAATCCAGGGAAACACCAAATTGTTTAGAAACTCATAATAGCGATTCAAAAAACTTGTAAAAAGTCTCGCAGAAAAGTGCGACACGGGACAACCTTTCAAAGCACTACCGATAACAGTAGAACAAAAAAGATAAATCCTGATAGATTCACCAGAAAAAATGTTGATACCGCCCAGAAGCAAAGTTGCAATAGATGTAAAAGTCGCGAACAGTCATCTTTCAAAAGGTTACATCCCTGAGACTGAAATTAAACCAGGAATTCTTATGGGTAAAGCACTCATTCAAAATTTAGGAGGAACGTCAAAATTGATTGCCATTAATACAACAAAGTACACAGAAGTTATTGACGGTGGGATCATGATTTTTAGTTTCAAGCCACATCTAACACAGTTGAAAATGACGTATTAAACGTGATAAGATGTAACATTGAATCAGAGTCTCTTCTCAATTCCAATAATGAACACGTTGTAAAAACAAATTGTGGCCTAAAACGAATTTTCAAATATGAAGATCTACTTTATATCCCCGGAAATGAATCCATGTTGTCACCTAAACCTTAGGGTCTTGAATCTGAAATAAAACGACGAAATCTGAATTTTACTCACAAATACAAAATTTGTAGTCAACAAGCCTACTGTTACTGACCATCGACAATTAGCTTCACAGTCGACAACGTATATAAAGTCTTTATCGAGACTTTGAATATTTCTTAAATTTTGAACAAACTGGGAACCATAAAATACTTTTCTATGGACTATCTGATGTTTTTGTATATTACAACGACATAATATTTATGCTAAAACTCTTGATGAACACGAAGAAAAATTCGATGAACTTGCAAACGAACTAGATAAATCTGAATACAAAATTAAGCACACATGGACACAACAAAATCAATCATAACTTCCGAACACGCACTAAATCACCAAACAATACATACACTCATCACTACAAAATACATTGGATACAAGAACAACACAACCGACGACAACAACGACGAATGTATATCAGAAGGACAACTCACAAAGGAATCAGAGAAAATCGAACCAGGATTGGAGTTATCTGACTCCGAAGCCGATGACGAAGAATCAAATGACGACTCGGGTAACTTATGGACATCGGAAACAAGTAAACGAAAAAGGGAGAGTACACGATTGGTAACAGTTTCATCTATTTACGGAAATTTCGACACATCATTAGAAATAGAAGAAGTCACCACAGTTAAATGGAAAACGGTATAAGTTTAAGATAGATTGAAAGGACCACGAACTTGGCAAATCATGAAAAAGAAAAACCAATAGAGCCCCGAACAAACGAAAAAGCGAATAAATTAAGCGAACAAAACAAACAAAATATGTCAAAACAAATAGAACAAAACAAACTAATCAAAGAAACACAACAGAACGAAGCATGCGCAGTAGAAAATAAAGAAACGGATTTTCACGTCAGTCTCGATGGTGATTCCGGTAGGCCTGGAAACAACGATAACGACGTCACCATTACCCTAAGTCCTCACGGCAAATCCGGAGCGCTGGGAATAGGCGACAGATACGACAAAAATACGAAAATAGACAGAAAACAAAACAATCATCGAACTGAGATCTCAGAATCCAACGTTCATCGAACCCAGATGCAAACCATCGCTGGAGCTAATCGGTGAAGTATTCTTCCGCTGGTTTTCTTATGATGTTTCAGCAGTGGTAGTTTATACAAATTTTGGAATTCTGATATCCTAAACTAGAGATTTCCAGCCTTAATGTGGATAAATGTCTCAATCCTTCATTTGTTGTGCGTAGTGTAGTATAATCTAAATAAAACAATTCACTCACAGATTGCATGATTTACTACTATCCATAGAGAATCCTTAACTATGATAGAATGTGTACTGTGAATGATACATACAAATTAAGTACATTCCTACTTTTAAGCTTTTCAATCTCATGTTGCATAATAAATTATTTCGGCAAGTTCGGCCTTGAATTTATGTGAAGAGAATAAATACGGTCATATGTGAGTACTCGATGATTTTATTGCATTCCTGTTAAAGCTGGCTCAATATCCTTAACAGCGATAGATGTGATAACGTATGCACTAAAATATAGGTGATATTTTAGTGCATACGTTATGTGACGCAACAAGATTAAACGAAGGAGCAAAGGATTATTGAGTTCGATATATTGGTTCCTCAGGGTGGCAGAGATTGCGTATTTGTCAACAATTCAGATGCCGCATAACTACTGAATATTTACTGAATGAGATTGAAAATTCGTTATGCATTGTCTCCTATATTTACCTATCAAATAAATCATTCGATATAATCGATTCAATCAATTTTATCAAGGGTATAATCAATTTTTAAAAAATGTCGACAGAATTTTTTTCAAATTCTATCTATCAACAGAATTTTGGATGAAAAATATTATTAGCAAAATTTTCTTCAAAACTTATGTTAGTGGAACTTTTATGAAAAATCTTGTCGGTAAAGCGTTTTTTTCAACTTCTCTTCACAAAATTTTGATAGAAAAATTTTTGTGTAAAATGTTTTAGTTTTTATAGAAAAATCGTGCCGTCAGAGGATTTTCTTAAACTTATACCGATAGAACTTTTATCAAATAATCTTTCCAGCAGAGATTTTCTCAGATGTCATCAAAACTTTTATAACAAGATAATTTTGGCAGTTTTTGTCAAAAATTTTGTCAATAAAACTTTTGTGAAGAACCCTGGTCAACAGATATTTTTACAAAATTTCTGACGATAATAATTTTGGCGCAAAATCCTATTATCAGAATGTATTTTTCAACCTCTGAGCATAGCATTTTTAAAGGAAAATGTTCTCGACAGAATTTTGTCCAAACTTGAAAGAAATTCTGCAAAAATTTTGGATCTATTATTTTAATTACTTGGTGTACATTTTTTACTTTTTAAAGTTTTAAATGTGTTATTTATATACACGTATATTCAACATTCTAGGCCAGTCAAAGGCTTTCATTTAGCCATATTGGAAGACACTTTAGATCCGTAGCATCAATGCTCAAATATTTGAAATATGTAGAAAATTGCGGTGCAGTTCAAACACATAACAGATTCGCGCGGATTACAGATTCTTTATTCTGACCGAACTCGGTGAATTCTCTTCCCGAATGAAGCAGCGATTGACTTTTGTCATTTATTGTACAAATAATCAATATTCGTTTCAGTTTCTGGAAAGTAAAAAATATTTTTAGCATGATCCATTGATTGGTCAACGATTGGTTGGAGCCTGGTTTGTATACAGTGCTACCAGCATTCTGCCAACATTAGGCGAATGTTCGGTCAGTGCTAAGTGCCAAGTGCAGATTTTCGGTAGGTTTCACACCGTTTAATGGTCCTATCACTCCTAACATGGTGCAGCACTAACCGCTCGTACTGCTGTAGTACGGCTAACAGTAGAATGTAACTGGCGCAACGTTGGGCGAAACTTGGGCCGTTTGTCTTATTTTTCATGGTACTGTCTGCATAAGAATTGTTTATTGGAAAGCCAAATACAATATTATCAAATTCAGGTTAACGATAAACAAAGACATTAAATACTAAAATCCGTTTACACATGTCAAGTACTTGATTTGTTGACCCACAGCTCGGAATTTCGATACATACAATGAGACATTTATATATCTAGAGACGTGGCAGCGACTCGACGCAAAGTAATTTAAAAAAAAAATTCAAATCTCCCGCTAACTTCTCACGCTCAAGGCAACCCGCCGCTCTCATTTTACTCTAACACGGAGTTTTATCTGTCAAACAGAAATTCAACTCGCTCGTTCTCGCACGCTTGTGCTTCAATCGAAAATCTAATGACACTTTAGTATAGGAATTATTTGTGAAACATATTCAGTCATAATGAATGATTTGTTACGCGCCAGATTGATTGGCCGTAACGTTATTTAATTTTTCCCCGAAGGTAAAAATATATTTATAATTGTGCACAAAGCTGAAAAGCATGGCACATGGATTCTTGTCCGAGTTAAAGCGGGGTAACGCACCTCACCTGTAGTTATTGCTGACGCTGCTTGGGTCGCCGACGCGAGGATGCAGGTGGATAAAATATAGGTAAACAAACTGCTGAATTGGCACTGATACACTTTATTCAATAAGGTGGCGTCGATGACCGCACGGTATAAACATACGTATTGCAAGATTTTCAATTTGACACTATTTAGAGTTTGATGGAATAAATATTGTACATCGGTGTATCACGACACGCAATGCCGCTAAGGTAATTGTCGCGAACGCGATAATCCGAGAGTATCGAACGGAGTGCCGCTAAGGTAATAACTCCGATCGGTTAACACAATATTTATTGAAAAGAAAAAAATCGTAGTAATATAAACGTTAACAAAGAAAATAGAAAATTGATAATTAGTAATTTAATAATTGAGTTCTTGCCACTGCCGATACGATGGTTATGAAAGTAATCACCAACCACACCCACGAGAACCTAAGTACGCGGGCGGACTTGCCACTAAGGAGTGAAACCTTCTTACCGATCTCTCGAATGTCGAATCAAGACTGCCCGGCCGCACACCGGTGGCGTGTTTTATTGACTCGGTAAGGTTACTCCTGAAGATGCTCGTGGGGGTGATTGCGACAGGGGTTGACGACTTCGTCGGACGATGACTTTATCAGACGATTGGAATTTGCAAGGTTCGGGTTTTGCAATTGCGGGTTTTGAAATTTGGTCTGCTCGCCCCTGTCGAAACTCTCGCTGTACTCGGAAGTGTCAGCGCTCGCGCTGTTGAAATTCTACAAGCGATCGGGCGATGCCCTGTCTCGGTTGGGCAATGTTGGGAAATTAGACCAAGTTCGTTGATCCGTAACAGATTGTTCTTTATCTTGTAGGAAAAATAAATTGAGAAATTATCATTTCAACAAAGTGTAGCGTGGTTTTCTACACAATTCCATAAATTGAACAGCGTTTATTGGTAACACATGTGTAAATGTGGTATTGGTACACATGTGTAAATGTGGTATTGGTACACATGTGTAAATGATATCATACAAAAAAGATATCGATCGAAGCCCCCCCATAGAAAACAAAAGTAGATATTAAGGCATCTTCTCACTTTAAGCGCCTCAAAAATAGGCTGTTTTTGCGATTTTTTTTCGAGGATTTTTGCTTAAAATTATGGGATAAAACGGATCCTATGTAATAAACACATCTTTCAAGTACATGAAAAAATTTTTTTTTTATTTTTTTAAACAATTATTATAATACATCAGTAGCATCGAAAAACCCGTGTAAAAATGTTATGGTCGTGGCTTGTTGATGGTATCTCCGAGACGGGTCGTCTGAAACAAAAAAATAAAACTGTTTTAGATTCAGTATGTCAGTGGCTACAGCGCATATCATCAGATTTTTGATATTCGCGAAAATAACAAAATGGCGCACGTTTTTCGAAAAAGTAAAAAAAAACCACGATTTTTTTGCAGTTTTTTGTAAAAAAAAAATTCTTAAAATCAAAATTTCAAAAATCTGATGATATGCGCTATAGCCATAACTATGAAGCATATGTCATTCAAATTTCATGACAATCGGCCGGATAGTTTCCGAAATTTCATCAACAAAGCACCGAAAAACCTTGTTTTGAGATAACTGCGTTTAAAGTTTTGGTTGCAGAAAAATCATGAAAAAACCTTACCTCGGGTTAATCAGCGATGCCTGCTCCATACAATGGACCTTCCGATTCTTCGTAGAAGGTGTGTTCGTCCAAAATAGCTTCCCTTCGTCTCGACCTAGTCTCTTTTGAAGCGTTAGAGCTGCGGCGGTTCCCTACGCGTACGCGATCACTGTCGCGTTTCTCGGCGTATTGAACGGCGATAGGGCCTAGTTTGACACCCATCACCTCCAAAATTTTTAAAACAGGTTGTAGCCCTTCGTTATAAATGCATGCCGCTGTTTGGCAAGCAATTTCCACGGTTTTTCTTCCCGTAAAAACGTGTTTCGGCGCCATTGCCCAGACACAGCTGTTGAAACACTCGTTGTTATTTTGGGTATTTCCTCCGAGGCATCGTTCCAGTAACTCGTCCTTCGTCAGTTCTTCATAGATCGGTTTCAAAACAAGAAAAAACTGAATAATACTATATCCAGCCGTTGGATCGATGTGTACATCGAAACTTGTATCGTCCGATTTTTTTAATTTTGCTGCACTCGCACTAGCATGACTCGTATCTGCTTCAGACTGGTGTGGAAGCACTCCACGAAATTTTCTTTTTTTAGATTTCGAACTTGGACGTCGCCACGTGGCACTTTGTTGCGAAGTCTTTTTATCCATTATAACAATCCTGAGCGCAGAGATGTTGCCGTTACGAAGTTTCAAATTAGACTGATGAAATAACAGTTTAGCATCGTTGCCGAGTGATTTTCTTTTGAAAAATGCACGTGTTAAGGTCTTATTACATGAGTATAGACCCGAAAACAGAATATACCTAAGCAAGGGGTACTACATTAACAAAAGAACACGGCTATTCAATTGTATAGAGTCAGATATACAGGGACCGTCCGAGCGGCGTGAAAGGGATCGCCGGGTACTCTCAGGTAGTCACCTAACGGTCGCCAAAAAATGTAGTTAGACTCGTCCGATCTTTATGAAATTTCGAGATGACATTTTTGAAGATATGTACTTTCAAAATTAAAAAAAAAAAAAAAAATCGATTTTTTTAAATTTCCAAAGTGAGAAGACGCCTTAAATGTACAAGCAAGTGATGGCAGCAGTTATGCTCCACAACAGCGTACAATAATGAACGGCTGCATGAGCAGAGCGCATGCGCAGAGTACGTAAAAGCGCACTTTCAACTCCTAGTCACTAAAAGTGCTGCTCCTCGTATCCCCCACCACTAATCCACTACGATAGTTGCCAAAACACCTACTTTAGGTACTGTAAACACGCTCGAAAAAGCGAGGAAAACGTGGTTGCGTTATATAAATAATATTATTCAAAACACAGTCAACTCCGTCAGGAAAATTGTAAGTTTTCTGCTCCGATTCAATATTCTCAAGGGTAGCAATCGCATCAAGAAAAAAAGTTTCATAGGCGACAAAAAGATCCTTCGGCAGGAATGTTGAGTTTATTAACTGTTGATAATACATGGAAAAAGTAGAATTGAAATTGAAGTAGTACAAAAGAAAAATTGAACTGAGTAATCCACCGAACTCAAATGTTGCAGTCGATAGTTGACTGCGTTGAAAATCACTACTTTCCTGCCCGTGGCCCAACATTCCCGAATCGCACCACGTACGAGAAAAATAAGTAGCCCGGAGTTTACCGTTCTTTAACATGTTTACAGTAGAGCATTTCTAGACTATTTTCAAAATCTTGTCACTTGGACACCAAATATTTGATGCAATGATCCAACACAGTCGGAGTTTAAAATTGAACTAAAAAAAATGTTTCAATTTTATTCAGACTATTTCCTGGACCCCAACGAGCTATCAAATTTTCAACACCGTGAGGCGTATTACTAAATGCTTTCCTTTTGTCTTCCCGATCTTTTTTTTTAACCATGCACGCCAAGTTTTATGTTGTTGGCTGATAGTTTTTTTGGCTATTTGTTTTTGTCTGATTGTTTTTTTTACTGTTTGTTGTCTGATAATTGGCTATCTTTCCTGATTTTCAAGTATTATGTTGTTGCCCGATAGTTTTTTTTTAGTATTTATTGTTGTCTGATGGTTCGATTAACTGTTAGTTGTCTGATAATTGGCTAACTTTGCTGATTTCCTTTTTTTTTTGGGAATAAATATTCCTCTTTTAACAGATATCTTTTTTGTACGAGTGTACTTCTTAAGCAACATCATTTTTTTTTAAATTATTTATTATTCAAGATCAAACTTTAACGCACTGCTATATTCATGGAGAGTAGAGTGATGGCAACTACTTTTATATGAGCACTATTTACCAAAGTCAACCTGAGTGACTTGGTTAACTGAGTTACTACGGAGTACAATCTACAACAGATTCCTGTGTCGGTAGATACGAACAACTTAAAGACAACTCCGGGTGACATGTTAAGGGTGGCCACCCCCTTTTATTTCGCCCCCCGTAAAGATAATCGGATGGGTCGCGGGTGATTTTTTAAGGAAATTTTCTGAAATTTTCGATAACAAATACGGCGTTCATCGGAAAATGATAGGTTTTGCAGGACAAAAGTGGCCACGACGAAAATAATGTGAAAACATATTTTTTTCTAATAGGAATAAAGTAGACTTTATTCCGAATACGGGACACACGCGAAAAATTTTTTTTGAGTATCGCATCATTAAGAAAAGTTATGTCAAAGTTAGGTGTTATAATACCAATTTAAACTTATCTGAACGAGACGATGGAATCGAATGAACAGGGCCGTAGTGTTTTGTCTCAAAGTCGGTTTGTCTTTTGCGCTCAAGTTCACTCTCCCAATGTTAATTTTGTATCTGTCAGTGTGAAATGCCAAAAAGGTTATTTAAGAAATGTCAGGTTATTGAAAAATATGCCGTCAACAAGCAGACGACGCAGCGAATCACTCTCGTACCGCTCGTTCAATTCCGTTGTTTCGTTCAGTCAAATTCAAATTTATTCGATAACACCCATTTTTTATATAACTTTTCTCAATGATGCAATACTCAAAAATAATTTTTCGCGTGTGTCCCGTATTCGGAATAAAGTCTACTTTATTCCTATCAGAAAAAAATGTATTTTCACATTATTTTGGTAGTGGCCACTTTTGTGCTGCAAAACCTATCATTTTCTGATGAACGCTGTATTTTCTATCGGAAAGTTCAGAAAATTTCCTTCAAAAATCACCCGCGACCCATCCGATTATCTTTACGGGGGGCGAAATAAAAGGGGGTGGCCACCCTTAACATGTCACCCTGTATAATCGGAACAATGGTAGTCAGTATAGATTCACCCCTTAAAATTGTTGTATAAGTTATAATTGTCATCGTCAGTGGATAGCGCATTCCCCGTACTCGCTCAAAAGTATTGTGGCCAGCGGAAAATGATGCAAAATATTTGAATTAAGAAGTGCGCAGTCGAATGCATGCAATCAGAAGAAAAATTTTCTCTCGCCCGAAAAGTAAGTGGCAAAAGAGGACATACTAGGCAAAAGAATTAGAAGGATTCGGGCAGGAGACAGTAAGAATACAAATAATCAGAGACTTTTAGTTTCCAGGAAAAAAAGAAAATTAAATACGTTTTTTGCCTCCACGAGTAAGAGCATGCGAGAAAGAAGTGAGTCCCCGAATCGGACGATAAAAGAATCTTTTTTGCATCAAGTTTCTGACGTTATTTGTATGAAGTCTTTCGAGGTATATGCCTCCATGCTTTTGATACTGATGCTGCAAAAGCTCTCTAGCAGTTTTTCGAGACATTTTTTATTTATGTTCGTATTTCCGTTAAAAAAATATCTCAGATCTTTATTGTATCAGCGTTCTTCATATAGTGTGTGTATAATGTGACACAAATATACGTCAGTAATTGAATAAAAATAGCAGCCTAAAATTATTTTTCATGTTTTACATTACATGCGTTTTTCATTTGAAAAGTTTAAAAAATGAAGGAACCGATCATCGGTCTTTAAAGAAAATTCATTCAGAAGTATTATTTTTGCAGGTCTGTTATTATAATCTCCTGGTTTTGGTTTTTCCATTACTTTTCTTAAAGTACTTTGTTCTGGATTGTTTGGAAATAGTTACACCAGTAAAAAACCGAAAAAATGTTTAATGTGTGTGTGTCACATAGTCGTTGCACGAGCGTGGTCTCTATCTCTTTTATTTCCTGTGGTAGCCTCTGGTCGATACGTGTGTTGAACCTGGATGTGCACGAAAGGGGGTTGCAAACGGAAGAGGTGACGTGTAGAAAAACGGACTAATCCGACAGCTATTAGATGGAGCACGCGTTTACAGTTCAAAGAAAAAAGCTCTATTGCTTAATCGTGATCTACATGAGCACACAGTGCACAGCGGAAAGAAGACTTAGGTGACCCTGGAGCAGCGAGTTGAGGATCTTAAGTCACTATACCTTTTATTTCAGATATTTTCGATACACAGATTAAGTAACGTCAATTTCCTCCTGCGTTGATGACAATACCACACAACGTAAAAAATGCAGATAGCCGATGTTGGAAATGAATTCTTGTTGATTCATGTCATATTGCGTTCAGCATGGTTTCAACACAACACAAATTCAATTATAACATTTCCTCTGATTTTTATTAGTTACATTAGTAACACAATTCTAAACATACTCCTCACAATACTGACAATAACGAAACTTAAATCACTATGTTATTGTCATTTGTAGGATTAATTCTAATATTTTCAAAGATACGAGTTGACTTTTAATACTTTCGAATGATTGTTAGATTTCACCAAGCACAGAGGGGGCAAGGTGATGCTATGTGAGTACCCTTCTTATAGGAAAATACATAGTAATCGAAATTCACGCACATGTATACGCGATGCGACACCCTTGACGGACGCTTTAAAAGATTCGCAGATTTATGCTTTTCCTCCACCTTTGAAGGTGTCTTTTAACCACTTATCAAAGTCTCAGTCACGTTTCTCTTCTTTCCATCCATCTACTCCCTACACCCATTTTTTTCACCCATTTTAGACTTATAGCAAAACATGTCCTCGAATTTTCGTAAAAATCATAGTTGTTCCTTAGCAATTAAAGAATATTAAAAATTAAAGAGTTGATGTTTTGGCGTTATTTTTTGGAATGCGTTTTATCGAAAAATGCTTCCTACAAAAGTTGTGCGGCATAACGTACTCTGAAATAAGTCCTATGCAAAAATGACCTAACATTGTTCGTTAAGCAGTTAATTGCAATTGAAAAAAAAACGCATTTTGCTTTTTCCATTCCTGATCGTTCATTTATCAACATATTTCAAAATTCACACACCATCCTAGGGAAAACTCTTCTCAAGAGATACGTGGAAGATTTATTTATCTACATGATATACTTAAGCAACAATATCCGATCTACGAAAATCCGGAGTTGTCAAACTTCTATTTCCGAGAACGGCTCACAGACTAGAAAAAAGTTCAGGAGCTTCGTTTCATTATGTACATTCTCGTTAAAAAAGTAAACATTTTCGTTAAAAAAAACACCGTTTTTCAAGGATTAAAATTGTTTGCTTATAAACAAATAGAAATAACTCTTTACATTATGTATATATTTGAAATATTCTTTAATATTTTGACGTCTTTTTATAAGCCGAACAATAAAAGAAAAAGTCGCTATCCCCCAGATTACAACCCCAGCTATGGATATTTGTACGTTCTTGCAATTTACTATTGTTGTAATCAAGATTTTTACAAAACTCTAAATGTATGAGTCTTCTCTACACTTTTGGCCCTAGCGAACAACATCGGCCCCTCGGCTGGGCGGCGCGGTGCAGGTACCGCGGCCCGCCCCGCAGCTCCTCTCGAGCGGCAAATTCAATAACTTCCGTAAGAATGGTCATAGAGAGTTGATCTTTTTTTAACTCTGTATATTTTTTTTGTCACAAATACAATAATGCCCTTGCAAATAATTTTTTTCCTATGTCCTTATGTTTTTCCTATCCTATTATTGTGTTTCCTCAAATTAAATATAGCGAAACGATGGAATCAAATGCATCGAGGCGTTCAGGCGTATCTGAGTTCAGACCATTTGGCAAGGTAGTTTGGGTGTACCTAACCCGAAAAACCTCTCTCTAACAGACGACAGATGTCATCAATCTGACAGCACTGACACTAGCTTCAACTGCCGCCAGCACAAAGCTAATACCCGACAACGTCACACAGCTCTCTGTGGCCTCGATGCGTTTGATTCCACCGTTCCACCCATGTTCGGAATGACTCAAAAAAGTGTATTTTCAACATTAATTTTAGCGATGGTGCAATAGTAAAAAAAAAATTCCTCGGGTTCTCCGTACTCGGAAATTATTCAGCTCATTTTCTATAAAAACAAAATCTGTTTGAAATTTTTTTTTTCCATGTGGCCTCTCGTCTTTCACGAAAACTATTATGCTCACATAAATGCAGTTTATTTTACATGAATGTTCGTGAAAAACCATCAAAAAGCATACTTCAGGCATTCCGCAATTACCACAAGGGGGGGAGGGGGATAAGTAGGGGTGACTACATTCTACTGGTCACGCTTGTTAAATAAATCAAAATTTACGATGAATTATGCGGATCGCAAGTTGTCGAAACCAGAGAAATTATGAACACATAATATTAAGACTTTGCGAACTCGATTGAGTACTATCAGAATAATCATCAGCGAAACAAACGGGAATTAAATAAAAAATTTCCCACTATATAGTGGGAAATGTGAATTTAAAGTGACGAACAGGAATTGAAAAAGTGATACACATTAGTATTGGTAATATTAAAAATGCATGACAAAAACCAGTGAACAACAGTATAGTAGAAAAATCAACGAAAGGTAACAAAAAGGCGCAACAAAAAAGCAAATGAATGAAAAGAAGATTCAATTGAAGGTATTAAACGGCACATGCACTGAAAACTGTATCGTGACGAGACGATACGCATAATAATATGCATATATTTAAGAGACGCATGAATGACGATATACTCGTACGTACGAATTATTCGACGTAATATGTACATATACATTTACTATTCAAAGCAAAAGCAAGGTACGGGACGGATGAATAAATGTCTCAATTCGAAGGACTCTCTCACGTATGCTTAACCATAATAGTATAGGTTCGACGCTCATGCATCATGACATTAAAGAGGCTCTGTTGAACATAAACGAATAAATTACGTGCTGTGTGCTGTATCAAGTACTTACTCAAAGTTAGCGTGACCGAAAGAAAGCAAAAATAAGGATAGGGAGAACAAATAAAAACGCATAAGTTGAACGCACATGTTGCTTTCGAAATTGTTAAAACCACATTACGATAATGAGGATCCGAAGATTTATGAGGATTAAGGGAAAGCAAAGTTCTCGTTAAAAGCGGCTACCCACAAAGGAAGAGGGGCAAAAGGAGTTTTCCAAATGCAAATAAAATAACGGTGTGGTTAAACAAAAATAAGCAGAAAAAATGTTTTTATACACGATTTCCCACCAGGTTGCGGTTTGAGAATTCCGTACCAAGTTTCAATCAAATTAATTTAATACATTTTGAAATTTATAAAACCTGAATTTCAAAAACCGGCATTTTAAGTGTACAGGTAAAAAAAACTCTTTTTTCTCTTATTGAATAGATTAGTGATTGATATAAAAATACAGAAAAACACTACACATAGAGTTTAAAATATGGGGCTAGCCGATTTCTATCCACAAAAACTTTTCAAAAATTCAAGCTTTTCAAGTTTTATATAGTCAGGACGATGTGGGTCTGTTTTGTGATCGTAATTCGTCAATATGAATTCATATGAAATTTCCGTTGTAATGTTTAACATAGTGCAATAATAAACTTTTTGTGACATGCAAGACGATTTCATTTTTCTTAAAAACAATACAGAATAAACAGAGGTGCAATTGTACATACCGATGAAAATTTGCTCCATGTAGCATATATAAGATATTAATAATGTTCCATTTTGTTTTCCATTTGTTCCATTAATATTTCCATTTTTGGTTCAACCAATTGAGCAGTTATGGATACCTCCACAACTCAAACAATATTAGTCAATTTTTTTTGCGTTTATGCATTGTATCAAATATTTGATACATTAAATGCGCTAGAATTTTTATCAAATATATTACTTTACTATATCAGAAATATTCAATTATGTAAAAAAACAAACGTTACTTGATGAAAAATGAGAACTCGGGCTGTCATCGCCCAACAGAATCACAGTTACACATACCTAATTTACAATTCATTTGTGGAAAGCTGGATGGCCGCCTTCCATCCCCTCCCCTCCCCGGGCAAATTTGTTTTTCAATTTTTTATCGGAATATGTCGTAATTATACGATTGATTTATGATAGTCGGTGAACATGTAAAACGCGGCCATGACCAGTGTACACGCGGTTAAGACAATTGGAGAGAAAAATCCTTCCACTTATTCTCGATCTTTCGCTCTCTGTAGATACTTTCTGTCTCTGAGACAGAAGCTCAGAACACAAAAGGATCCGCACTTTTGGGTTCGGCATTTATGTCAGTAGACATATAGCCAATAATAACTTGGAGTACTCGCTGATCATTAGAGAAACGCTGGCAGTGAAGAGATAAAGAGGGAGGCATGGAAAGGGCACGTGTAAGAACTAAGGAGAATGAACAAAACTCCTGCAGAGACCCAAATGAGCATTCCATCACATAATTGGAGCACTCAGTCATATAAGAGAATCTACACTCTCACGCCGGAAGTTTGCCCCGTGGAAGGAGAAGTTGAGGGCCATCAGACGCATACACACATATATATATACTAAAGTGAAAGATTGAAAATGCGTGGGAGAAATCTCTCCACCCGTTTTTGTTACAAAACGGTTGGACAAGAGAAGGGAAGGATGAACAGCGAAAAAAACATCCATAGCCGAGAAGGCCGCACTTGGATAGTCTGAGTGCTTTGGAAGAGAGAAGAAAAGGAAAGAAGACCAGATACACAGACGGGAAACGCGGTATGTATATTGCCATATAAAAAGATTTATTATTATAAGGAGGTGAGAAAGAAATAGGGGAATTCACAGACAGAGCGACAGGAAATGGCCCGCAGTGTGGACCATCTGAAGCACCTACGACTCTGACAAAGGAGACGTGCATCTCTATCGAAACTGTCGACGCCTCGAAACCTTGGAACGACTTAGAGCTCTACTTTTCACACTTGTATAATGTATCGTATATGTCATCCTTTTATTGAATTCTTTTTATTGAATTTGTATCATTTGAACTCGACGAAAGTACTATTAAAATTTGCCACATGTAAATTGCATTCTTGAAGAATGATCAACATTTCAACATGTCCACGCCCCCTGACCTGAATTTTGTGAAAAATCATGAACGGTCCTGCCGTTTCGGAGAAAATACATCTCTTGCCTTCAAAGCGTTTCGAATATATAATAAGACATATTTTTAATTCCACTTACGACTGTACAGCTCATCCAAGTTTGTTTCATGTTTGTCTATATTAATATATCGAAAATACAATATGTTAGAATATCTTCATTCATTTTGAAAAAAAAATGTTATCTGCTACTATTCACATTGGTGTATGTGTCACAACTTTTACAATTGCGAAAAAGGACGGGTGCATTTCGTGCAATACCGACACTAGAGAAATGAATCGTACTTAAATTATGTTGCAATGATACAAACTTGAGTGTCATTTTGTTTTCCGAATTCCGAAGTTCGGAATTTTTTATCGCTTTTTGAAATGATGTATGCGCGTGGAAAATGAGCGTAAAAAGTTTCAACTTTCCGTCACACGAGCAGAATTTTTGAACGCCGTTGCACGCGGGGCGCTATTGGTCCTGACCACATGACTGATAGACGGGCAACGTTAAGCATATTGTACTTCGTCATATTCAAAATTGTGAAAAAAGTAAGATCTAACTATTCACACATAAGATCTACTATTCAAAAATGTTTGATTTTTGTTTACAAATATCAATACAGGAATAGCAACATTTCTAGGGGTGCGTCATTCACCATTTTTTGTTTATGCATAAAATACTTAAAATTGCGACGTTTCGCTCATAGCCCGTGTAACGGAGGGTTGAAAAAATCTTTTGAAAGCCCGAGAACTCAAGTCTTCGCAATAAGGATTCATGAATATTTTCATATATGGTTTGCATGTTATTTAACATCGAACCAGGAACCGAAAAATGAAAAAATGTACTTATGTTTCATGTATTGTATATGAAGGGATATTATTTTTTGGGCAAATCAAGCGATTCTATCTTTCTAACAACTTCATTTTTTATGCATCCTTGTACGATCAATTTTTGACACGATATCAGCAGTCAAATGATCGTTTTTGGAGAGCCTAAATGTCTCTGACAATATTTATTTATTTTTAAAGTAGTATTTACTTTTGGTAAATATTTGGAATCGAGGCTCTACCTAGAAATTGGCCCCTGATTTTTTCACGGTCTGAATTAAGGTTTATTGGGTTAATTAAGGAAATATTATGACGGCGCATGACAAAAAAAAATTTTTAAACCCAAAAACGTAAATCTTGAAAATGTGGAGACTATCTCTTCCGTCAAGCTTATCCATCCGATGGTGACCGTACTCACGCTCTATTGTACGAAATGAGTTGTATTTCAACAATTCAATAAATTGTTGAACATTTCAATAAAATGTGTGTGAGTTCTGAAATTATGAAAACTTTTTGATTTTGAATTTTAGTTATTTTTAATAAAAGTTTTTACATAATTTGAAAAAACAAATTTTCTCAAAAAAATACTCATGCACCATTGTAATATTGCTCAATATAGTATCACAAACCCTAATTGAAGGCGTACAAAAATCCGGGACCGATTTTCAGGTGGAGCTCGATTCCGAATATTTACCGTCCATTTTTATATTGGAATAGTTATTGTGCAGACGTGTAAATAATTAAATTTTTCCCACTTTTCATCAACTGTGTCAGGCCTTCCACAGAATTGGTAGAAATGCTCAAGTTTGTGTGCTGTTTTGAAGTTGGAAGGATTACAACAAAATGTGGAAAATTTTATTATCGCAATTTTTCTATCAACTTCTCGAATAGCGCATTCGTCAGTTAGCTTTTTCTGAATCTTACAGCTTCTGAGCATTGAGAAAAAATGTTTCCAGTTGCTGAACCATGTCAAAGACGACATTTTCAACTGTGCAGAAACTATTAGTTGACTATTACATGCCCATTGGTGTAATAGGAAATCACGGGTGATAGAAGTTAGAAAGATCTATTTTAATTTTTCAGCTAATATTTTGGTAAAGAATTATCCCGTTATACACACTGTTTGAAACATCAATAAAATTTTTGAAAATTGTTCGTTCCCGGTTTGACGTTAATCAAGTAAAACTGAGACCATTCATGTAGAAAAAACATGAACCTATTTTCCGGAAAACAGACTAAGGTAGACACGTGTAACTCATATTGGCATCACATGTAGATCTTCTATGAGACATAAGAAGCCTCACAGCTATGTGTCGCTTATGAGCCATATTTGCATCATATGATATTCCGAATAACACATAGAAATGAGATAAAGCCTCACGGAAGTATTCATGCGGTGAATTTATCAACACTAACAAAATTATATTATACGGTTCATATAGGAAAATATATTTATTATAAGTATGTAGGACAATTATTGACGACCTTTTTTTATATTTCAATATCTTATTCATAAATAGATCCCGAGTACCATTTACTAGAAATCGCGATTTTTTTTATCAATATATACAAAAGTGTATTTCACAAGTGGTATAGTTTATTAGAAGTCGTGAATTTCTCTTTCAATGCCGGACCTATTACATTAAAACAAATCTACTTGTCGAACTTTGATAATGCTCGTGCCTCAGTACCACCGTTGGGTTCTGACACTAAAAGCCTGCCACGATTCAGAAAAAGAGTAACGATTGCGTTAAATCTGGCAACATCTAAACCTTGGTGTAGTGAAACATTCGGCAAAATATTATGTGTGTCCATCGTGTATCAGTAATTTCTTAAAAATTGATCAAAAAGAAAAACCCGCAATTTTCTTCTATGATAATAATCGATCTCTATTTTTTACAATTTAATATTCAGTAACTTGATAATTTACTAAACACTGAATACGTCATGATTATAAATGAAGAGTTTGCAGATATACCTCTGTAGTCTGCGTGTGGTGTGAGTAGATTGAGTAGAGTGAGTAGTGTGAGTAGTGAGCAGAGAGTGAGTAGACTATAAAATGTTATAGTAGAATCTTATTTTGACCTTTACAAACGTTTATTCCCCAGTACAATTTGCACTCTACACTACTTCGGTGTCGAGCAAAGAAGCTTGCGGTACTAAACAAGCGGCGCCTCTGCATGCAATCAGGAATTTTGAAAACCTTTTTTTGTTGATTATGCCTTGGAATTTTTGGATCACGTTTTGTTGATTTTTGTTGATCATGTCTTCCTTTCACAACGAATATTTTCAATTTTCTTATCACGGTGCTGCTTTCGCTTCGTGCGAAAGCAAAGAATTGTGTGCGAAAAAAAATCACTACTGATTACGAACAAAATTTACGATTTCAGAAAGCGGAAATCGCATTATGATAGAACATTTACGGTAGTCAAATGCTGACCACCTCATTGTCGTCGTTATGGTTTCAGTACCATTTCTTTTTTGACTCTCTTACATTAATCAATGCCATTTCCAAGTATTGTATGCAAAAAGTGGACTTGTGCCTTATGCTTGCACAATACTGCCACAAATAATATGTATGAGTTCTGGGCTTTTACTCATTTTATCTTCTTTTGCGTATACAGAGTGTTTCAGAAGGGTATGTCGTCCTCGTGATAGTAGATCGAGGGTAAAATTGTGAAACGATTGATATAGGCCCCCGATGCACCCCTGATTTAATATTAATTTTGTAAGTCGACCAATCAGATGCGCGCACTACGCCCGTGAGCACACCGCAGTAGTAGTTGTGCTCGATCTTTTTTGTTTGGGTTAAATGAAACTAAACCTCAAAAAAATGTGATCCAAAAGAAATTTTCAAGATAAAAAAAGTCCATACCAAATTTTTTTTTTACTTTCACAGCTGTACTTGACGAATTGTTGTTGAATTCAAAATACGTGAATTTCGAATGGGAATTCGCTAAGTATGTCTATAAAAATGACGCTTACCTACGCAGTATTCGGATGTGGCAACGTCACGATACGAGTGAGAGGAACAGGGATATAGAGATTCGTGTAAGACAAACAAAACCAAATAAATTCTTCAAGCGTTAAGCCTTTGACATTAAAATATTTTGACATTTAGCACTGATGCTTTGATTTTTCGGTGTTTTGCCTACTTCGCGACATGACGAATGTGATATAGATATTATTTTCAAATTTAGTAAAGAAAAAATCAGCTCATAATATGCGTTTGCACATATCGGCTGACCAAATCGTACTTTAACTAGGCTCAATGGAAAGAAAAAAGTTATATTCAATCTGTAAAATGTCATTACATTTTCGATTGGGAGAACGGTTTCGGAAATACAGGGTGAGGCATTAACTATTGCCACCGTAAATATCTTTGTAATTATCGACATCACAAAAAAATGTTCCAAACAAAAGTTGTAGCGTACGAAAGGGGCCATCGAATGCGACCATTTTTTTCATTTCAGCGGAGGCGCTGACGCACAGTGAAGGTCACCTCGACTTTTTTAAATGGGACGGTACATTTTTTTCCTACCATCTTGTAGAGCATCGCAAACTGCATAAAAAACATTAAAGGGTCAAAGTCGTTCAAGGTCATTTTAAGATGAAAAAGTGACATGAACTTTATTTTTATATGAAATGAACTTTTTATTTACAGTAGATGTTCAAAATGATTGCCATTCGAATCGATGCAGTATTGCAATCTCCTTATCGCAGATTGTATATAATTTTTTATCACTTCGGCACTTATCGAATCATTCGGCAATTTTTGAATGATTTTCGAGTAAACTTTTTCTAGGATGAATTTTCTCGTTTTTTGCTTCAAAAGATCATGAGAGATTGAAGAAGATTTTCAAACTGACATCAACCATACAATTTTGTCATACAATCCTTGCCTGTAAACCTTCTTGAAAGAAAAAAAAATGTTGAAAAAATATTCTTTGGCGATTATTCCTTTAAATAATTATAATTAGTGAGAGTGAATAAAAAAAAAATTCGAAGCAAACGTTCGGAAAAAGATCTTACGCTTCGAAATGCTTTGTTCAATTTTTGTCTACGATGATTTTTCTCGGAGAAAGAGCAATTTTAAAATGACCTAATGAATGTCGGCACTTTGGATAAACGTCCGAAAACCACCAGCTTCCGATTGGTAGTGTATCAAAAACTTTCATTTTCTCTTTTTTTATTTAAATCTGAACGGTGTTCTTTTTTGTAAGATACGATAGACCCTGCAATTTCCCATAAAACTCAATGCTACAACTCTGAAATAAAAAATGCCAATATCTTGTTTTCGGATCTTTGTAGATTTATGAAAATTTAACTATACTTTCTGCGGTAATTCTAATAACCGACAGTACGTCATTAAATAAATAAATTTTGCAAAAATAATGTCGAATTCTTGATTAGCGACCCAAAAACATCGAAAATCATATGCAACTCGCCATCATCGCAGCATATTGAGATTGATGGTTTAAACTATTTGTTTAAATTAATCAATTTTGAAAAAATAACGTCAAATTCTTGATCAGCGATGCAAAAAACATCGGAAATCATACCGAATTTACGAATTGACGGTAAAAGACTCGTTCCCAGCACAACATACGAATGCTCAAAAAACAGAGAAAATTTGTTATTCCTTCTTCCGTTATATATGTGATAACGATTATATATATACAATAACGGTTGAACTTATACGAGAGATAAAGCAAAGTCGAATAGTGTTCAAGATTGAGTCCACCCGAGAGGTAGAACATAGCCTATTATAAATAATAAATGAAAAAATAAATAAACAAATAAATATATATATAAATATATAATACAAGAAGCATATCGATGACAAAGGGGTATTCGCGGAAACGGATATTCCCACGGCCCCAATCGCGCGCGTAAACGCATCAATGGCGAAAAATCTGACCCCTGAATTATCGCAGCCGAGGGAAGAGATTGAATTGGTTAATATAGAAGAAAACACGGTCCAGCCTCTAGTGGAGGCGGAATTAGTTGACAAATCCGAAGGTGATCGAGAAGATGCGATCGTTCTGCATGAGGAGATAAGAAAAATCATTAGTAACGATCCAGAAACGCCGGAGAAAGAACTAATTCTTCCTTCTCACATATCCTCGCGATGGAATGTGTGACTAAAGACAGGTCAGTCGAAAGAAATAAAAAATGCGCTACTAAAAAAGTATCCCCGGCATGGAATTTGTTTATTAGAAGATAAGAATTAAAGATAAATATTTTCCCATCACACAAAATTTTGCTGGTTCGGCCTTGTCAGGATTGAGCAGAGCTATAGAGCCCTTATTAAAATCAAAGCATGAAGAAGTTGATACGAAACAGATGCTCGAATACTTGTGGGAAACGTCTCAAATATTGGCAGAATTGCACGGAAGTCAAACAAGCAAACAGCTGCCATGCTCGAAAAAACGGAGCGAGATAAATATTTATTTGGGAAAAATCTGAACAAAAAGCTCAAACAAATTAAATTATTAGAAAAAGTGGGGCAGGACATCAAAATTCAAGCTCCAATAAAGATATTCCAATAAAGAAAATGCAAAAACATACCAACGACCAATGGCCAACAAACACAAGAGCTCCCCGAAATTTTTTACTTTGTAAAGTTTTAAATGTGTATTTCAATTTTTTTTTGTCGAAAACCACCGAATTTCTTCAAGCGTTAAGACTTTGACATCGGAAAAGGTTAAAAAACTTTGATATTCAGCACTGATGCTTTGATTTTTCGGTGTTTTGCCTACTTCGCGACATGACGAATATGATATAATGTATTATTTTGAAATTTAGTAGAGAAAAAATCAGCTCATAATATGAGTATACACATATCGGTGGACCAAATCGTGCTTTAACTAGGCTCAATGGAAAGAAAAGGGTCATATTTAATCGGTAATATTATCTTATTACATTTTTGATTAGGTGAATGGTTTCGGAAATATACGTGATTTAAATTCTTGGTTGACAGCTGGAAGCCCATTTTCCTGTATAATATCTGTGGCAGGTCTCTGACGTCAGGTCATACAATTTTTTTTTTTACTACTTGGTGTCGAGACGCGGCCGCGTTTCTAGATATGTATAAAAAATCAAAGGCATGATATATACAGCCGGTCCCATAATGGTCAACCGACCTCTGAGGGGTGGGTAGATGAGGTGATTCTGGACCGAAAAGTCCTCTTCCATTTTTTCCTCCGACGCCCCCCTGATTAGATATTAATTAATTAAGTTCAGCCAATAGGACGCGTCGAATTGGCACTTAAAAATTCGCGTCTTTTCAACTTATTTTGCAAAAATATGATATAAACAACATTTTATCGAAATTTACGTTGCGCCATTCGAAAGAACACCCTTGAAAATAGTTGACAAGGTGCTGTAGGAATTCTTTCGCTGACATTTTCATGGTAAATAATCACCTCGAAAAGAGGACTTCTGAAAAGTGTCTTTGTGACGTTAAATGGTTAGTGATGTCTCAGACAGATTGAGGAGATAGAAAAATAATCTAAGGGGAAATGAATAAGGGGAACGCAAAGAAAAAGATTTATTTTCGTTGCGTTTGCAACGATGCAAACTTCAACATCGTTTGGAACAAAAAATACTTTCCAAAGAATATATGGGGTGGAAATCTGAGGATTGGGTGAGATAAATAGTATCGAAAAAATTCAGAGCAGATATAGTAAAATGGCGATAGGAGTTGGCATTAGGACAACGCCAAATTCTATTTGGAGAAGAGAACTTGGAATGGCTACGATGAAGTACGTGGTAAGAGAGAGCAATAAGATATACAAGTCACGTAATTAGGATGAAGGAAGAAAGATGGCCAAAAATCTGTTCAATGGAGGAAACGAGAAATATATTGAATAGGACGCCTTCAAAGTGGGGGAAAGGGTTGGAAAAAGTGGTAAGAGAAATGAGAATAGAGGAAATCATTGAAATGATAAGAGGAGAGGAGGTTGAAAAGATAGATGAGCTGATAAGGCAAGGGCTAAATAATTTAAAAGAGGAAATATTAAAGAAGGAGAAAGAACGGATAACCAACTCAACCTATAACAATAATGATAAGCATATTATAAGGAATGTCAAGAGGCCACGGATGTATTGGACGGAAGAGGGGTTGAAAGGACAAGAAAAAGAAACGTGGGCAAGAATGAGATATGGGATTATAGGAAGAGCTGGAAAAAAAGGAGAAAAGGAATGGGGTTTATAGGATATGCGGAAAAGAGAACAAGACAATGGAACACAGTGATATGTAAAAAAGAATAGGAACAAGCAAAGGAAAAAACAAGAGACAATGTAAAGGAATAGCTGGGGGACATGGACAAAGCGACGATAAAAGGAGAAATCATAAACATGTTAGGACGGAAAATTCAAAAAGGAATGTGTGAGTATTTTAGGGAAATAGAAAAGATATGCAGAAAGGAAAGCGAAGAAAATGTGGAGCGGCAAAGCAGGGAGGATGGAGGGGAACAGAGTATAAGAAAATAAAAAAGAATAAAAGAATATTAAACGATAAAGATTGATTGAGAAAAAAGGAAACAAATAGTGTAAGTAAGTTGATAAGATGAAAGATAAATAATTTGTAAAAATTTTGTAAAAAACTGAAAAGTTGTAGAAATAAAACTTCATTATTATTATTATTACTATTCAAAGAAAGCTATTTTAATTAATTAGCGCACATTTTTCACTTTCTCAAAGTTTTAAATGTGGATTTCACTTCTTTTTGTATGAAATCGTATATTATACAGGGAAATGGGCTTCTAGCTGTCAAACAAGAATTTAAATCACGTATATTTCCGAAACCGTTCCCCTAATCGAAAATTTAACAACATTTTACCGATTCAGTATGATTTTTTACTTTCCATTGAGCCTAATTAAAGCGGGATTTGTTCAGCCGGTATTTGCAAACTCATAATTTTGAGCTGACTTTTTCTCTACTAAATTACAAAATTTTACATATATCACATTGGTCATTTCGCGAAGTACGCAAATCACCGAAGAATCAAAACCTCAGTGCTGAATGTCAAAGTTCTTCATCCTCTTCCAATGTCAAGGTCTTAACGTTTTGCGATTGTGCGTAACTTGAAGAGATAAGACTGGACAATATTATAGTGAGTGAAAAGTGAAAAAGATTAATGAGTAGAATTAAATCTCTATCGATGAGATTTTGCACCAACATTTTTTTGCCAGAAGTTTTGACAAAAATTACATCGACAAGATTATTCGATAAAAATTCTGTGGACAGAAGTTGAAGAAAAATTTTACCGACAAGATTTTGTGATAAAAGTTCCTTCGACATTAAGTTTGGAAGAAATTTTTTATCAGTTTTTTTTTATTTTGTCGCATATGATTGAATTCGGCGGTTTCTTACAAAAAGAAGTAAAATCTACAAGTAAAACTTCAAAAAGTAAAAGTGTACACCAAATAATTAAAATAGTAGCTTTCGTCGAAAAGTATTTTTTTCAAATAGTGTGAAAAATAAAAGTAACATTTTCCAAAAAAACAGAAAATCAAACTTGGCGTGCATGGAACTTTTTTTTCTTAACCATGCACGCTAAGTTTGATTTTCTTTTTTTTTGGGACTGTTACCTTTATTTTTCCCACTATTTGAAAAAAATACTTTTTCAAGAGAGCGACTATTTTAATTATTTGGTGTACATTTTTTACTTTTCAAAGTTTTACATGCTTCTATTAACCCTCACGCGTCTAAAAGAAGATCAGAAAGAATTTGAGAGAGGAATAGCACCAAATAAGTATGGAAAATTTGAAAAAAATTATTTCTATATTCCGACATTTCTTAGAGATGTGCTAAATCAAAAGGATTACGCTACAAGATATCAGACGTTCATAGACGTTATATTAAACCATGCGATTATCTATAGGTGCCCGAATGCTTTTATGATAAAACATTATTTTTGAAAAGATCAGAAACTGATAGTGAGGCGACGGCCTATAATCAATTTTTTTTAATGTTGGCAGCATTTTTTTCAAACTTCTATCGATAGAACTTTGGATCACAAATATTATTAGCAAAATGTTCTACAAAACTTGATGGAATCTTGATGGAAAAATGTTGATGGAACTTTTATGAAAAAATCTTGATACGTCGCCTGTGTTGAAATGATAACGACAAATGTGATATACACATATATATCGTTTTGAAATTAAGTGGAAAAAAAATCAGCACGGAATTATGAATTTACACATATGAGCTCAACAAATCATGTTTTAACTAGGTTGAATCGAAAGAAGAAAACCATGCTGACTCGGTGAAATGTCATTAGGTTTTCGATTCGGGGAACGATTTCGGAAATATACGTGATTTAAATTCATGTTCGACAGCTCGAAGCCCATTTTCTTACATAAATTTCAATTTTTTCAAAATTTCATGTTTATGAGACCGATGGAAAACTCGTTCATGAATTTTTTCAAATTTTTTCGACCACGAGATTTTAATATTTTTGTTTTTGAATGCACTTTCAAGAAAAAAATGTGATTTTAATTTAAATTATTGCCATCAGTGTTTATTTGTAATTCGAAGCAAGAAGTTTATTTTTGGGCTGTACGTCTCCTTCGATTTTTTTTTAATTCTCGAAAAACTTCGATAAACATAAGAATTTTTTTAATTAGTTCGAACTTGAAAAGGCGATTGTTTCTATCATTTTTCTGAATTTGAAATTTTTTTTTTAATTGTGTATTCTAACTCAACATTCCTTACGTTTATACTTGAACGATTATTTTTTTCTATTAAAAAAATTGTTCGATAAATATATTTGCATATATATCCATCAATTTATACATTTAAAAAAAATACTATAGTTTAGTTGAATTTACTTATTTTTGATATTTGCGTCATTTCTGTTTTACCCTAAGCATCTAAACCGCCATCACTTGAACCAACAAAACAAAACTTCAATTTGCACGCTTAATAGGGAACTTTGCAACGCAAACAATAGCTTGTTAAAATGGCAAAACATCTAGAGTATGCTAAAATCTTACTATTAAGATAGCGATGATTATACCAGCATAAAAAAGATCACTCAGTAATATAGTTAGAAAGAAAAAAAGTTATTTAATTACGTAGTCAAGAGATGGCTGTTTAAATGTTTATGATGAAACAGAAGTGCCGCACATCTTGAAAGCAGTAAACTCCAACTAAACTAAATCATTCGAGAAAAAAAGTGTATCAATTGATGAATACTTATGAAATGATTTATTAAACAATTTTTTTAAAGGGAAAAAATAATATTAAAAAAGTGGGTGGTAAAAAAAAATTGTTTAAAATCACGGTCGAGTTTTTTACCGGTCTCAAAAACGTACGTATAAATTTTTGAAAAAAATTGATAGAGGTCGGGTTCAAATGCCGCCGATTCGGCGTGGAATGCCCCATACATGTGTATAGATTTTCCAATGACTCGTACTCTGTACGTATAAGTATAAGTGATAATTTGAGATGTATTTTTCGAGCGTCTCTGCACTTGTGAGCATAGGACAACCCAATGCTTATTTGATTTGGTCCCTGAGTTCAGGATGCCCTGATTTACGTATTTCGCACTCGTTTGCCCGGCCTCGACTTCCTATGTCAAATATTTGTCAGAGTAATCTCGTCCGAGAAAATACAATGTGCAACCGATGTAATTGTGGAAATATTTGCGGTCTGTGCCTAGATGAGGACAGCAAATATAGAAACACTGAATTGTGAAAATTAATTCGTCAGAAACCATTGTTCCCGGCGACAAATTTGCCTACTATGCCTGTAACAGTGATTTATGGCTGTTGGAAATCCGTATGAACCGAGACAGAATCGAATAAATAAATTAAATTCGGGTTATACAACGCAAATTTTATTTTTTGTAGTAGCAGCTCAATAGCAAAATCAGATAGAACAACCAAAAGGGGCGCATCAAGAGTTGAAAAATTCTACATGCTGTTTGATGCTTTTGATTGACGCCCACATTTACTAAATTAAGTTTAAACTTCTGCCATGAACCCAAGAGAAACTCGAAGTCTAAATTGAGCAAATACAAATATACTTTTGACCTTCAGCTACCTTACAGACTAACCGACCAGAGTGATCCTGCACAAATGTTTGTATCGCTTGATAATGCGACCGACTATAAAAATATCATGCCCACACTACTCAAAATTCCTTGTCTCGTACAATTTTACGAATACAAAGTGATAGTCATTTTTTATGAATAATTTATTTATGCGCACTAGCGATGTGATAAATCATCACAACAATGGTTACTGTTTATATTAGTGATTCTCGCAAATTATTGCTGCACAATGGTAACGAACTTAAAACCTGTTTGCGTTCTATTTAACGTAGCCTTATCGTATTAGCTAGTCAAAAGACATTTAATTATTTGTAACACCGTAAATAAATGTAAAAAGTGTGTTTTCGCATTATTTTCGTAGTGGCCACTTTGTGCTGCAAAACCTATGATTTTCCGATGAACGCCGTATTTTTTATCGAAAAGTTCAGAAAATTTTCTTTAAGAATCACCCGCGACCCGTCCGATTATCTTTACGGGGGGCGAAATAAAAAGGGGTGACCACCCTTAACATGTCACCCCGTATGATCAATAAATAATAAATATTATTTTATTAGTATAACGAAAGTCGGTGATTTTTGAAACAACTGTCATGATCATTCATGGATTACTTTTTATTATGAGGTTTTCCCTCTCAATCTGATTTGACTTACATTGTCTGATCGTCCATACTACCCATAAATGTGGCAATACTGTTAAGCCCGTGACGTCAAACTTTACTTTACTTTACCTTTACTTTAACTTCACCGTACATATAAAGAGGTTATGTTTCACCATGGATCGGCACGATATTCGAAACCATCATGGCAAGAATAAAGGACGATTCGAGTCAAGTAAAATGCAAAGCAGGCGGAATAATGTTCATGCATCACAGTTGACATATTTGAATCGATTGCATTTTGTTGGTTATGGTGAAGGTCATCCAGCGTAGTCAGATCTATGTAACTATAGCGGTAGTAGAAAAAGACGCCAACTCATCGATTAATTACTTCACTAAATTACTGTATTTTTTTTGTTCAGAAATAATCCTTAGGGTTTTCTCAACATATCAACAAGTTTTTTGAAAATATATGTAATCGCAAAAACGAAATCGTCAAAGTAACATCCCTCACACTTATTCTGTTCATTATTTTTTTCGTGATAATCTGTAGTTAAAGATGCAGAAAAATGAAAGCTAATCAATTAAACTGTTTCGTTTTGTGTTGATGAATCATAAAAATTTGGAGCAAAAAATGGTTTTTTTTAATACTTACACCGCTTTATTTGAAAGAAAAAAAATCACATCTTAAAAAAAACCGAAAAGCCACTTAAGCACAATCCAAAACAATTTTTCTATCTCACTTTTGAGGAAATTACTTTTTTTTTATGTACTAACGTTTTTTGATGGAGCTCCGAAAAAAATAAATATCGATTTTTTTTGCATCACCCTAATGTGCATGTATATGTACCAGACATAAACGCTCACACACGCCCGAGCCCATGCACATACTTCTATGATGTCGGTGGCCTAAGTCGCAAATAGTGCAACTGGCCATTTATACAGGGTGATTCATAGCAACCTTGATGGCCGATAATTACACATTCTTGCTGATATTCTGGGCGGTTAAAAACAGTATAAGGTATCTACTGAGCCATTTTTTAATATTCAATACAGTTTGCAGACAGAGAGAAACAGAAGTGCAGAATTGTAGATTATTCTAGTTTTACCCATGCAAGAAGATATCACAGGGTATCAAGGCTCTGATATTAACCCATTAAGACGATGTGTTACATCCGTAAATCGAAGCTTAAAAAAATTCTCCGGCAAAATTTATAAATCGGATTGGATTGAAATTTGTCGTGAGTATTTAGTGATATAGCCCGGAGGGACCGACGATTTTAGAATTTCGAAATTCTGAAAATGTTTTCACACCACAAAAAAATTTTTTGGCAAAATTTGGAAATTGCAAAATCCTTAGTCCCTCCGTGTTGTGACACTAAATACTCACGAAAAATTTCAAATCGATCCGATCTATAGATTTTGCCTGAGAATTTTTCTAAATTTCGATGGGGGGGGGGGGTATCCCCCATGGCCTTAACGCCTGAAATGACACTTTTCATATAGTCATGTTTGACCGATTGCCAACAACGCTAGGACAATGGGATTTTAATAAAAATTGGTACCTGACTATTTTCAAGTGTGCTCTTCCAGAATATCGAGGTTAGAAGCCATGAAAATTAGATTTTGTATGAAAAACTTGCAATTTAAAAAAAAAATAGCGAAATTTCGGCGTAGTTTTTTTGAAGAACTATTTATATCGAACCTTTATAATACTCAAATCAGACTTTTTTCTGCAAAAATCGTGGAATTTTTATCTGTACTTTAAAAACCTATTGATTGGAAATTTTTTTTTATCAATTATTTTCAAAATGTCGGTTCGAAAAGAGTGAAATTTTACGTAAAAATCAAATAATGGTTTCTTGCTTGATTTCTCGAGCTAATTGTTATATCTTGGGTTCAACTTTGGATATAACCTTGATTCAATGGTTAAATTTAGAAAATTATGAAAATTTTGAAAATTCAAAATGGCGGATGAAATAATTGAAAAAACATCATTTGGCGCAAAAACTTTGTTCACAGGGTTTTCGCGGTTTTTGATTACGAATCTGAGATCAGTATTCAAAAAATAGAAAATGGCGGATAAAAAATAAAAATTACACGATCCTGCGCAAAAAATCGCTTTCAGGGGTTTTAGGGGTTCCCTGATTTCTAATCTGAGGTCAGTTTTCAAAAAATGCAAAATGGCGGACAAAAAATAAAAATTACATGATTCTGCCTAAAAATTTGCTCTTGAGGGTTATACTTGCATTTTTTATGCCTAGTTGAACAATATCTGCCAGTGAATTGTCTACGATATCACTGTTGCCCAATTTTCACCACGTGGAGGTTTTGTTCTCGAAAATCTTCTGTCTGAATGTTTTTTTTTGTTTTTTGTTTTTTAAAGCGGTGCGCAAATTATAACATGTACAGAAGCAGAGTATACCTTTCACATGGATGATCATAAAAAACTCTAAATAACGAAAATATGTGATTATGTACCTAATACAATGCGTTCCAATTGAAGTGGAACACTTTGATTTTTGTCGATCTCCGGCGCAAATCGATCGATTTGGAAAACCAAAAAAACACTTTCTTGCAAATTTTATTTGCTTTTGAATGAGCCTAGTCCGAATCCGATCGGATTAGAATTGGCTGAGCACCAGGAGTCGACGTAAAATTATGAAAATCGGGTCACGACGCTCGGCTCGAAATTTCGTATTTCCGGGAAGGGCGCTATGATTTGTCATACACCGTTGGAAAGGGCATTTCACCCCGAGAAAAATGCGCACAAGCTGGAGTCTGTGCGATCATCCCAGAGGGAGATATAGCACTAGGAAGCGAAAACGGTTTATCGACGATAACTCGAGTACCGTCCGGCCGAATTCGCACAGCTTTCGCATAAGCTATTCTTTTTCCACCCCCCAGAACTAAGTGAAGTCCTTTTTCCCGTGGATGCTCCCTCGGCCGAGAACCAGAGATCATCGCGGTGCACCGTTTCGCCTCCTAGTGCTATATCTCCCTCTGGGATGATCGCACAGACTCCAGCTTGTGCGCATTTTTCTCGGGGTGAAATGCCCTTTCCAACGGTGTATGACAAATCATAGCGCCCTTCCCGGAAATACGAAATTTCGAGCCGAGCGTCGGGACCCGATTTTCATGATTTTACGTCGACTCTTGGTGCTCGGCTAATTCTAATCCGATCGGATTCGGACTAGGCTCATTCGAAAGCAAATAAAATTTGCAAGAGAGTGTTTTTTTGGTTTTTCGAAATCAATCGATCGATTTTCGATCGAACAAACTTTTTCCGCCAATTAACGTTTTTTCAATCATTTCGTCCGCCATTTTGAATTTTCAGAATTTTCGTAATTTTTTAAATTCAAACACTGAATCAAGCTCATATCCAAACTGAAACCCAAGAATAATAATTAGCTCGAGAAATCAAGCAAGAAACCATTATTTGATTTTTACATAAAATTCCGCTCTTTTCGAGCCACCATTTTGAAAATAATTGATGAAAAAAAATTTCTAACCAATAGATTTTTGTAGTACAGATAAAAATTCCGCGATTTTTGCAGAAAAGAGTATGATTTGAGTATTATAAAAGGTCGATATAAATAGTTTTTCAACAAAACTACACCGAAATGTCGCTGTTTTTTTTTCAAATTGCAAATTTTTCATACAAAATCTAATTTTCATGGCTTTTAACCTCGATATTCTGAAAGAGCACCCTTGAAAATAGTCGGGTACCAATTTTTATTAAAATCCAATTGTCCTAGCGTTGTTGGCATTCGGTCAAACATGACTATATGAAAAGTGTCATTTTAGACGTTAATGGGTTAAAGAATTGAAAAAGTCTTACAGTGCAGACAGATCGAGATCTTATAAGCACGAGATTACGTTTTCTTTTCCCGGAAGTTTTCTGTCACTCACTATCCATTTGTGTATGAATCTGATACACAAATTGTCTGAATATTCTGATGTATCAGTCTAAATGAACGACGCCTCCGTACAAAAAAAAATCCGACTGTCACATCTTCGACATGATTAAAATATCGGTTCTGATTGGTCTGGGATTCCAAAATTCTATTACTCCCTGTTCAGGACTATTATGAAAATTAAAAATGGCCAAGTAGATATACTCAGAATTTTATCGATAACGTACAGTTGCCGGCTGTAAGGTTGCCATGAATCACACGTAGTCGGAACAAAGCTACTTACAGGGATACTTAAGCATCTATAGCATCCACACTCTCAACAACATCGAAGTAAAATGAGAATTTCATGTACTTAACAATACTATAAAGGAAAAGTAGACTATACCCCTATCGACTCTAAAGTGGCGACTTTATTAGTCGGACATCAATCAGGCGTTATAATTGCTCGATCATCGCCTGATATTGCCTAATCATTCCCCTATAGTTGCCCGATCATGTCCTGACCAGGAATGTACACGTCTGGCCACGATTCCAAACCTGTTACATTCCTATTCGGGTCCAGGCCGGATAGCCTGACCATGTCCTGACATAAAGTAGAGAAATCTGACTGGGGGCAGGGCTTTTTCCCGACCAAACTTTCTACACGGGAAGTTTATCCTCACACAAAAATGCCCAGGACTGATCAGGACTTAGTAGGGAAATCGTAAAATAGCTGTAATACGCAGCTGGTTATATATAATATAGTCTGATCCGGCCCCGGTAGAAAAACCGGGATAGCGCCGGAACTGTCTTCGCAGTGCAAGGCGAAATGGAGATTTATAAATCAAAGTAGATTACACTGTAAATAATGTGGTGTTAAAATTAACACCGAGAGAGGAAGAGGGAGAGAATATAGACAAAAAGGGAAAGAGTACCCAAAATAACATCGAAATTCGACGAAATCTTCGAGCCCGTCATCTTTATGAAATTACACAACACGGTGTTAAAACATGATAAAGCTCATCGCTCATTGTCAGTATGTATTTATATTATAATTCCAACAGCATGTTTATTATTGATTGATCAACAAATTTTATGTCTAATGACCCCGTATAGATACGAGAGAGAGAGAGGAATACAAAAAATTACACTACACGGTGTTGACACACAACAAAGGCGATAACTTTATGATATATGTATTATTGATTGGACAACGAACGTAATAAAAAACTCTGGTGATACAAGTAAAGAGACACACAGAGACAAATGAACGTCGGTTGGAGTGACGAAAAACTCTGTTCGGGGTAAAAAAAAGTTAATGATTCGAAATACAATGTAACAAATCAACACAACTGTTTCGTGTCCGGCGATATAGTATCAAATTGACGCCAACCAAAAACAAAGTATTTAAACTACATTACTATGGTTTTTTCAAATGTATATAACATGAATTATATTGGGTTGGGGAAAAAGTAATTTCGGTTAATTTACTTTAAAGAACATGAAAAATTCCGAAATTACTTTTTCCCCAACCCAATATATCAAGTATATATAATTCAACGTTATATACAGGGTGGTCCACGCAACGTGTGCACCTCTTTCACGGTCGAAATATGCGTTGCACGAAAAAATGTTGTATACAAAAGTTACATGGTTTATGAGGCTTCATCATGTGGTGCATTTATTTTTATTCTAGGTGGAGGCGCTTCGGAGATTTCAAGGTCAACTTTGTTTTTTTAAAGGGAATGCTATATTTTTTATAGCGTAAGATGATAGAGTATCGAATTTTGAGTAAAAAAGTATAGACCCTTATTAGCCCTAAAATTAATAGTTAACGAGTATTTTCACTTTATTACTTTGAGTACATTCAGTGACTCGTGGCTTATCACAATTAACGTAAGTGTTCAAATTGATGTCCATTGGCATCAATACAGTGACGAAATCTATTAACTAATGAAGAAACTGCATTCTGAATTATGTCCGGACTAAGTGTCATGCATTCTAAACAAATACGATGTTTCATATCCTCCGGAGTTGTTGGTATTTCACGATACACTCTGTCTTTTAATGTGCCCCACAGAAAAAAGTCTAGAGGAGTAAGATCTGGTGAGCGTGGAGGCCACATGAATTGTCCACCACGACCAATCCATCGATTGGGAAAATTTCTATCCAGTAGTTCCCTCACAATACGTGCGTAATGTGCTGGACAACCATCATGCTGATACCACATACGTGCACGGATATTCAACGGCACGTCCTCTAGTAAAGGTGGTAAATTATTATTCAAAAAGTTCGCGTATTTTTGCCCTGTTAATCGATTATCAATGAAATATGGACCAATCAATTGGTTGCCCAGTATTCCACACCATACATTAACGCTCCATGGGTGTTGGTGGTCGACTTCTCTCATCCAGTAAGGATTGTCAGCTGCCCAGTAATGCGTATTTTTCAAATTGATCTGTCCACGGTTTGTAAACGTTGCTTCATCAGTGAACAACACACTTTGTAGAAAATAATCATGCTGATTTATTTGATGTAGGAACCACTGACAGAACAAAACGCGGTTTTCAAAATCCGTTCCATGTAGTTTCTGATGAAGTGCAAGGTGATAGGGGTGATATTTATTTTTATGCAGAATTCGTAGAATACTGCTTTTGCTTATTCCCGAACCTCGTGAAATCTGTCGCGTACTAATATGAGGATTTTCTATTACGGCTGCTAAGACCGCAATAGCATTCTCTTCAGAAGTGGCAGTTTGTCTTACGGTACGTTTATTAAGATTGAAATGTCCATTTTCTCGAAGCGATTTACAGATTCTCTCAAATATGGTTCGAGATGGTTGAATCCGTTCAGGATATCTTTCGGCATACATAGCTTTAGCTCTTACTGCATTTCTATGACACTCTCCGTACACTAAAAGCATATCAACTTTGTCACTATTACAAAAATTCATTTTCACTTTTATCTTTCTGATAATCACGCACGATCACTGAAGGAAACTTTAATACTGGATTACAAATATTGAGAGGATTGCGAATCATGATAAGAGCGTGTGATGTGGTGAATGTGTTCATATTGATAAACACTGTCATGTAAACAATGCTATCCTTCAGATATTTGTAGTAGATTTGAATCTCCAACTTGATATTACGCAATAGAAATTTTAAAGTAATAAAGTGAAAATACTCGTTAACTATTAATTTTAGGGCTAATAAGGGTCTATACTTTTTTACTCAAAATTCGATACTCTATCATCTTACGCTATAAAAAATATAGCATTCCCTTTAAAAAAACAAAGTTGACCTTGAAATCTCCGAAGCGCCTCCACCTAGAATAAAAATAAATGCACCACATGATGAAGCCTTATAAACCATGTAACTTTTGTATACAACATTTTTTCGTGCAACGCATATTTTGACCGTGAAAGAGGTGCACACGTTGCGTGGACCACCCTGTATACTTAAAAAATATATATATATATATATTAGACTGATTCAGAATTTTTTTTTTCCTTCGGGATTATTGTGCTACTATTGGGCAGTAATAAAAGAAAATTTTCCATAAAAGATGGGCGTTGTCACTCAATTTTTAGAAGTGGCTATCTCGACTTTTTTGTTTTGAATTTTTTTTAATGAACGTATTGCAGTTAAACATAGTTATGGCTGCGGATTACGGATAGAAATCACATCCAGCACCGTAACTATCCTATTTCGTAACCAAAAGAAACTCTTACAATTTGAAAAGATTGCAATATTCACAATTCTAATCCAGGTAGCTCAATAATGGCATCTATACTACTCTCGTTATTCATATAGATTTATTTATACGCATTAACATTTCGTGCTTTTTACAAAAAATTAAATTATAAGCTTTCCTTCATAAATCATGTATTTACATTTTCAAAATGCTACCTTTACATTATCTTCAAACTCATTTATATTTCTTCCCAGCCACTGTGCATAACATCGCGCATCCCACTGCGCAGTAAAAATGCACGAAAAATAGTGGAAAATTTAAAAGTAATTAACTATGTCGCTGAAAGGGGCGTACCTCTTGTCGAAAATTTCAATAATAGCTTGACAAAAAAAAAGATGAAAAGCAGTACTTGCTGCAAGTGGTCCAGCTACATCGACAACGCTTTCCAAAGTGCAATAAAAACAATCGATTCAAAATTCGGTTCAATAATGAATAGGAAGTGTAAAAGCCTTACCGTTACATTACGGTTACGTTAATATTATTTTTATTATTTAGTTCATTATTATTATCAATTTTTGTTGAATTATCGATGATAAAACAAGTCATCATAATAATAAGTTATTATGTTCAATTAAACAGCGTTTGAAATATTGTTTGGGCTAAATTTATTTACCGGTAATATTTTCGATTTTCCTTTCTAGGGATTCAATGTGTGTGCGATATACTTTTCTTTGTCGCAAAACAGCTGTGAAACATATTATTTCCTTCATTTATTCTATTTCCGGTATAATCTATACTATGATCATATTTAATAAATAAAATCATGAAAAAAATAACAAAAAGTCGAGATAGCCACCTCTAAAAATTGAGTGAACGCGCCCATCTTTTTAGGGAAATTTTCTTTTATTAGTGCCCAAGCACTAGCATAAGAATCCCGAAGGAAAAAAAAAAATTTTTTTTTGAATCAGTCTAATATATATATATATAAATTAATTTTAAAAATGAATTACATTACAGTGATCACGTGAGAGATCACGGTTACCTTACCTACACCTGAGCTGATCCTGATCCTAAATGCGGCTGGCTGGACAAAATTTCTACTCGGGTACTTTTCAATAATATCAATATTAAAAAGTGATTAACAAATTCTTGATAAAAAAAATTCTGAAAGTTAACTATGAACTTTTTTTATTTTTATACGAAATTAATTTCTTTATTTTATTAAATGCACTTGAATATTTTCAAATTTTTGTCGGCATTTTGAAATTCTTTTTTGCCTATTTTATTTAAAACTGTATAAACGAAACCGCTCGTCAAATTCTCGGTCGGAAATTTTTCACAAGTAATGAGAAATCTTTATATACGAGAAATAATGAACAATTTTCGATTTTTTTAGATTTTTTCAAAATTTCGAAATGCCGAACATGTTTTCAAAAAATTATAAAGGCATTTAAAAAATGAACGAATCAATTGCGTATGAAACAATATAAGATCACAGTTTAATACAAATTTTTTTTTTTTTTAAACTCGTTAATAACTTTTTGATGTTATTATTGAAAATTATTGCGTTCATTGTCTTACATACGACGCATTTTTTCAGATTTTTATAATTTTGCTAAGTACACGAAACTCGCGTCTTTCAAGACGATTCGTTGAAAATCTTAGGAGAAAAAGTAATTAATCGTGTTGATTTTATCACTCGTCAATTAACTTACTCTGGCAATCATGTTAATCAGTCAATTAGCATGCGTAAAATTAAAAAATTGATGAGTATATTTTTTTAAGCTTTTCAATGAGTAATGAAAAAATAACATTTGCGGAAACGGCTAGCGTATCTATATTTATTCATTTTATTTTAAGTTCAAGTAAATAAATAAACTAAATGTTTACTTGTTCAGTAGCTATTTCGTTTTTCATTTAGGATCTACAATTACATATAAATTTAATTCATCCATTTATTTCTGTATTTTCCGTTGGGACTGAAAATTAATTAAAACTTAAGAGTTATTAATTGGAAAAGTAATTATCTATTATCGTAAATTACAAAAAAATTTCATCACGGAGCGCTGCTTATTCTTCTTTGCATTCTCCTTGAACATAATCAACGCGTGCTGCCTAGGTTGGGCCCTCACACCCATGCACACACACACACACGTCCGCATGTCGCTCGGCGCAGCGTTGCCACTCTGGTGTGGCCGGGCACATAATCGAACGCATCCCACTACTCGCCGACCTGGACCTCCCAAGTCTACGCGTATTAATGGTTACAAATTATTAGTAATATTGTTATGTATTGTATTGTTTAGAAGCGCTTATGAATATGAGCGAGAGAGCGAGTAAAGAAAAGCCAGTCGCAACGTCGCAAGAGTCCATGTATTACCCGTGTAGAAATTCACTAGGCATAAATTACTTTGACCCTAGTCGCTGTCTAGATTGACCTAGATAGCATAACTCGCGAGGCGCTAGGTTATGGCTGGTAAGTTTTTGCTAGCTAGTTTTGGTAACCTCGCCGTTAGATGACGGTAAAGTAGTTTTCCTCGTACGATCTCTCGCAGTGTTGCTACTTAGCCACTAGATGGAGAAAACAGATTTTTTCGCGATACAGATGGCGCGGTGGATTGTTTATGTTGGTCTCGCCGGTTTGAGTGTGGGACGGTGGATTATAACCTTTTTTCTTCATGTGACAGTTTTTGCAAACGGCGAAAAATTACTCCTCAAGTAATAATTATTAAAAATTATGGACGAAGATCGGCAGAAAAAATCCAATCGTGATAGAGTCCGTAAATGTCGAGCTATAAAATCCGATATAAACGATGCGATCGCAAAACGTTTGCAAAATCAAGAACGCAATGGTAAGTGCAACTTTGGATTAAAATTAACATTCATTTGCAAAAAAAATTAATAATCCAACTAGTTCTAGAAAAATACAAACATTGATATGCAATGATAGAATTATGTCGACATATTATGCAATATTGTTTTAAAAAAATTCGCTAACAAAAAGTAATAAGATGATTTTTTTTATGCGTTACTTGTTTTGTCGATGTGCCGAGTAATTTAATTTCAATAACATCATAAATTATAATTATATTCAGTCAATAATTATTGACTAAAATTGATTTATCATTTTTGAAACCTAAAAAAACTTTTTATCTTATTTTACTTATCTACATTATTTTATAGCTAAAACATGTAGGCCAGAGCCTCAGAATATTTGTGAAGCTGAACATGAAGAAAGGATACCGGAGATAATTCTTCAAAATGAAAAAGTTCAAAGGGAAATTGATCGACGCAGCAACGAACAATCATCGTCATTCCTAGATAACGAGGAATACGCGCTAACTGGAGAGCTCGAGGATGGAAGCGCTACAGACGAATCCGAAGAATCAACAATATCAGAGCCAGAAGGCAATGTTATCGGACCAAATGAGGATGAAGATGAAGAAAATGACGAAGTAATGGAGATTCGTCGTTGGGCCATTTTGAGAAATATACGACAGAACGCGTTGGACGACATCTTACGGATTTTACGAAGAAGATTGCTACCACAGTTGCCGAAATCAGCAAAAACGTTATTGCGAACTGGAACCGCTGCATATAATATCCAACCAATGGACGCGGCTAATGACAGTGTGGGAGAATTTGTGTATTTCGGCATCGTAAAAGGTCTCGAAGCATGTGTTCTCGAAGGTTTGCATGCCAACAACGGAATTTCTCTCCAAGTAAATGTTGACGGAGTGAAATTATTTAATTCGGGCACAAAACAATTTTGGCCTATATTGTGCAAAGTACACTATAGTCCTGACATTTACCAGCCGTTTATCGTCGCACTTTACTCCGGAGATGCAAAGCCTCTGGACCTTGACGAGTTTTTGCATGAATTCGTTCAAGAGGTTAACCATTTATTAACTGAAGGAATATGGATACATGGGCGACACCTTGAAATAACGATTCATTCCTTCATTTGTGACACACCCGCACGAGCCTTTTTAAAAGGTACGGTCGGACATGGAGGATATTATGCTTGCGAGAGATGTACAGTTAAAGGAGAGCGCTCTCACCAGCGAATGGTGTACGGTGACGTAGACGCCAGAGAACGAGACGATTTGTCTTTTCGATCGAAAACGGAACCACACCACCATAAGCGCGATTCGCCTCTACTCGCCATTGAACCTCGCATAAACATGGTTCACCAATTTTTGTTAGATTATATGCACCTATGTTGTGAGGGCGTAATGAAAAAAATTATGGATTATTGGGTTGGTGGCAAACAACAAAACTTTATGCGCCGGTGGTATAAGCTGCGAAGTCGACAACAGCAAGAGATTTCGCATTTACTGATGCAGCTACGTCGATGTATGCCATTAGAATTCCAACGCAAGCCGAGAATTTTACGTTTGATTGCTGACTGGAAAGCAGCCGAATTTCGATTCTTTCTTTTATATTGTGGGCCGATCGTTTTAAACGGAATCCTCGACCCTGAGCTCTACAGGCACTTCTTATTATTTCACGTTGCGTGTCGCATATTATGCTGTAATGAATTTGCTTTCACGCACAACGCACTCGCTAAAGTGTATCTGCGATATTTTGTCCAAATGATGACAACTATTTATGGATACCAGTCTCAAATTATGAACGTACACAACCTTATCCATTTGGCGGATGATGTACGAAATACGAACTGCACGTTAGACGCTATCTCTGCTTTTCCTTTCGAAAGCCTGCTTGGACGAATTAAGATACTCATTCGAAATGCAAACCGTCCAATGGCACAAGTGTGCCGGCGCTTGTACGAACTTGCAGGCGTTGCTACAAAACCACGGTTCCCATCGAGTGTAAACATTTTGAAATCAAAAATCAACCACAATAACGATCAACTCGAAATACAAAGAATCAGATACAAGGACTTTACTTTGACAACGACGTTTCCAAATAATTTGGTCCTTCTTGATTCTGGTGTAATATTGAAGATTACGAAAATGCACTGTTCAGGGATAGATCAACAAAACATTCTTATCAGTGGGAATCAATGGAACCCGATACGCTCAATTTTCCAATATCCAACGAAATCAGAGGACTTGAAAATGTATCGACTAGCCAGTCAGCCTCTCAGGCGAGTCGTACAATGCAGTATAGCGAGAGTGGTGCGAAAAATGGTCCAGCTCGAAATAAAGCCGAATTTTGGTCGTAGATCGACAAAGATTTTTGCAATTCCTTTTTTGCATTAATCTAAAAAGAAAAAACAAATACAAATGAAAAAAAATAAAAAATACCAATGTATATAGTGTATGATAGTATAATACCTACAATATAGAAGAAATCTTAAGTTTTACTACCACGTGCTCTCTCTAATTATAATTTCTGACTTGACGACATGATTTTGCGAAAAGTGAAAAAAAAACACAAGGATTTTTTTCTGCTTATCTATTTATATCGGGTTGCATGTGATAAACAATAATGAACATTAATTACCGTGCACCGGAGAAACCCTTTTTTTTTAAATATAAGAAGCTACGACAACGCCATCTAGCGCGCAGACAAACGCGTCGAACGTTAAAAATAAAGCGCCATTTCGTGGAAAGCCACGCCACCAGTACAGAGTGAAATTGAATGTTAACAGTTCGATCTACAATTGAGAGAAATTCAATGAAAAAAGTAAGTACATTCAAACAAATATTTTAATTAATCGAAACGTATACATAGAAGAGAAATTTTCCATAAATTTTCCCTCAAACAACCTTACTGTACAAGTTCGAACTGCGAGTGTATATATTGAGGTTATGTAAAAGATTACGAAGAGAAAATTTCCGTCTTGGAATATCATGAAGTAATGCATGACATAATTTCTTCTCGAGTATTCTATATACTTGTTACTTTGTGAGATAGCACAGAAAATATTCATGTTCCTGAACTGTTGTGCTCAACAATTTTTTGTTTAAAAAAAATGGACAAAATTTGTTTTTTGCCTACATTCGTGGTTTTTATCCAGAAGATGGATACAGTGAATACGTACCAACTCGTAGAGTTTGACGAAGACGTCATCTCAGGAAAAAAATCGATCGATTGCGTGCCAACATCTTGGATCGGATTCGATCCAGTGCTTGGCAAATGTTTGACCAAATTTATGCCACCACCTTACACCAACAAACGAATAAAAATGCTAAAAAATATGATTCAAGAAAGGTCGGATGCACCGAGTGATTGGGAAAAGTATCCCATCAACATTCGTGGAGCTGCTGGTAAGTTTAAGTTTTCAATTCTTATAAATTAATGGTGTTACAGGTGTACTTGGTGTTGAGACGCTGCGCCACGTCTCTTGATAAAGTAATATTAAGAATATATAAAGGAATGTATGTAGAAAGGAAGAAAAGATAAGAAAGTTGAAAGCAGGAAGGGAGATTTCTACAGCGCATGAAGATGCCAATTGAAATTGGTAACTTGCTGCTTTTTCGCAGAGCTTTGGGACGGTGAACATTCCTTTTGTCTAGAAAAAATTCCCTTTTCATATCTAGAAAAAAATTCCGGACGTGTGTGCAAGTGTGCAAATTTTAATTTACAGCTTTTTTGCTTCTGAGAATCAACATTAAATCACCCTTTACGTGCTATGAGTTTTGTTTGTGAGTTATTTCTTATTATTAATTGTTTGTTATCATGTGCACATGCAGCAACGTATAAAGAAGCAGTGCGAAGATTAAAACGATTGGCAGATCAAGAATACGCATATTCAACTGGGTGTGATGAGCCAGAAAAGAGATCCGAGCTCACCACCAAAATTTTAGTTGCTGGAGCTCTCAAACGGAGCACACTTTCTAATGTTCCGTCGATGAAGAATTTTCCAATTCTAGCCTCACAAAATTCCATTGACGGTAATTTCCAAATCAAAATAATTTCTAATATATATTTCTATTGCATTTAGAATTCTTTTCTAAAATCTATATCTATTTCTAAAATCAAAAGCCAAGTTCTGTAGTTGGTTCCATTATGCCATGATTATAAAGAATAAAAAATGAACGTAATTTGCTTTGAAAAAAAAATGGTTACCGATTTTCAAAATAATAGTTGTTCGGTTTTCATTGCCATTTTGTAAAAGATAAAATTTTTATTTGTAAATTGGTATCTTTATTTGTATGTTTATTTGTCGATCTAATTTTTGTTTGTAAATTTGTAAATAGATATCGTGACGTCGTCTTCCGAATCCGTCTCATCCTCCTCATCACCGGGACGTGCTCAAACACAGCCATTCAAAGAAACCAAAAAACAACCTGAGGTGAAAAAAAAAATGAATATGCGAGAGCTCGCAAAATCAGAACATCCAGCTCCGGAACAATCAAAAAAATCTATGGGAAATTTCTTAAATAACAATGGTTCATCACAAACTGATCAAAACAACAAAAAGCTTGTTCAGGAAAGAAGCTCTCAAAAAAAAGGCAACCTTTATGATAACGGTAAGGCAACGAAGTACACGATGGTTTGATTGAATATTATGGAATAAAAAATTTACGTAATTTGTTTTGAAAACAAATCGTTCGAAATAATAGTTATTCGATTTTAATCGTCATTCCTTTAAAACCTAGTGGTACAATGTTTGTGATAAATATTATTAAATTGCTAGGAAAATTATGTTCCATACTTTCACTTTTATTCCTTTTAGTTCGAGCGAATTTTCGATATGATTGTTTGTCCATCTAATTGTTAAAAAATGTACATTCTATTTTATTTCTACTTTTTAATGAAAAAAAAGAATATTTTTTAAATAATTTTAAATAATATTGAGAGGTTAGACTCCTTTGAAGCTCGAAAATTTAAGGGTTCTTTGGGAATTTTGTTTGCTTCGTTAATAAAGCTGATATTCAAAATAATAGTTTGTTTGATTTTCATCGTCTTTTGTAAAAGAGTTTTAATTTATATTTGTAAATTGGTTTTTTTGTTTGTATGTTTATGTGTAAATCTAATTTTTGTTTATAAATTTGTAAATAGAGATCGTGACGTCGTCTCCAGGATCCGTTTCATCCTCTTCGTCACCGGGACGTGCTCAAACGAAGCCATTCAAAGAAACCAAAAAACAACCTGAGGTGAAGAAAAAAATGAATGTGCGAGGCCTTGCAAAATCAGAACGTCCTGTGCTAGAGCAGTCCAAAAAAATGATGGAAAATCTCTCAAACAACAATAGTTCAACGCAACCTGATCGAAACAACAAAAAGCTTGTTCAGGAAACAAGCTCTCAAAAACAAGGCAGCCTTGATGATTACGGTAAGTTAACGAAGTATGCGATAGGTTTGATTGAATGTTATATATTGCGTAGTTGATTTAGTTAATATATTAAATATATTAAAAATGAAATGTTATTAACTCTAGACATGCGGATACTTCTGAAAGAACTTAAAAACATCAAATATGAACAGCAACAAATGAAAATGGTGCTGTACGACATCCAGTCCAGCCTTCGCAACGTGACGGGAATGAATACCGGTCAGCCGATGGAAAGTTTCGAGAAAAAGTATAATCTTCATACCCCATTCGCAGAGTACGAGTTATTCATTGTCTTTGACAAAGAATTACTCTCGAATGAACAATGCCGAACCGATTTTGTAAGAATAAAAATTAAATTAAACTATTCGGGTTAACGCGATTGAATTTTTAAAAAAGTATTGTGGTTTTTATTTCAGATACAATCGATATGGTATCACTTTGACGACAAGCGATCTCTTACCAAAAACATCGCTGCAATTCTCAAAAAATACATGACTCGAGATCTTGCTTTACAATTCAATGCTCAGCGAAAAAAAGATGGAAAATTTCTCTTTAAAGATACCGCGTTTTCAACCTGCCTTTTCGGTAAGATATTCCATCAGTTAATTTTAAAACTTTAATGTACGATAAAATAAAATGCATATTTTTATAATTACAGATATGATCGAAAAAAAAGTGATGAACAGCGCAATACCCCGAGTCTCCGAAAATGAATATCTGTCGAATCTCGGAGTAGTTTTGACTAACGCCAAAGATTGGGGTATGGCGCGATCACGCACCGTAAAAAAAGCGCTGAACGATTAAAAAGATATAACCCATAAAAAAAAAAGTCAGCAATATAATAAACAAAGAAGTAATAATCAGTACAACAATTAAAAAAAAAAACAAACGTGATCGTGCACCATTAAAAAAGCAATAAATATTTAACGAAAAAAATGACTTCAAATGTAATATATTAAATTTCAATAATTTACTTATCTTACTTCTTACGTGCATATATACTCAATACTCAATATTTATAATATTTAATAAAATTTGTTATTTTTTCAAAGTGATTAGATTTCTTTTAATTATTATCTATTCAACCCTTACCAGCGTACCCTATCTAGCGCCGAATTATAAAATAGCTTTCTTTCCAGATAGCGTCCATCTAAGAGCTATCTAGTACCGAGCTAGAATATCTGGCTAGCCGCTAGATTTCCAAGTGTTACATATAGAGCTAGCGGCGGGCTAGTTTCACTGCCAGCCGCTAGCAAGTAATGGGAAGAAATAGACCGCGGCTAGCTCTATGCGGGACCCACTTCTACACGGGTATTGCCTTTGTTGTTGTGTACAGGTTTAATTTATTCCTTGTGGAATTAAAAAAACCAATGTCGCAAAGTCACAGTGGTTGAGCCGTGGTCGTCGAATACGATAAAGAAATCTGCGAAATTGTTTGTGAATTATCAGCATTGAGTCCGTGATATTTGTCTCTCGAATTTCATGAAATGGATTCTGATCATTCGGATGTAGAAAAAAACGAAGTGCCAAACACTCCCTCTACTAAAAGACAAAATATGGACACTCGTTCACAGAAGTTTCGAGACTTTTGGCTGAGAGAAGGTGATTATAAAAAATGGTTAGTTCGAGATCCGCATAATGAATATAAGGCTAGATGTACATTATACCAGAATCGTCAAAATTCAAAAACTTCTACTACCGAAGTTGTGAAAAAAGCCAAAATGAAATTGTGCGGCTTTTTGATCGATCACGATATTTAGTTCCAGGTTATAAATCATTTATCCGACGTACTTCTCAAATGGTCAAAGATGTGCATCCAAAAGCATGTAAAGGTACGACAATAATAAAGAATGTTGTCGGAGAATCGGAGAAGCACGCTTTAATTAATTAAGAAATTGAAGAACACAAAGTTCAGTTTTCTGATAGATAAACCTACTGATATTTCATCCACAAAGACTTTAAGCATAGCAGTCAGGTAGATTTATTTCATACGTATGATTTTCGTTTTCAATGATGCCTCAATGTTCATTAAAATTGTCTTCAATTTTTTGTCTTGTCTTGTCTTTAAACAAATTATTCAAACAATTAATGTTACCATGTCTGCTGCATATGTATTCCGATGTTTTTTGGTTCGCTCGTCACGAATTTGGCACTATTTTTGCAAAATTAATTTGTTAAACAAATTGTGACAAAATTCCAAAATCTTCCAAGAGTGCAATCTACGGGAAATGATAGTGCAAAAAATGTGTGTCCAATTTCTATTTCGAAAATAATGTTGTAAGTTGGTGTGAAATTATTATCAAAATTATAATTACATAGTAAACATATAACATGCTTTGCCATCGCGTAACCCACCGATATTTGCCGATTCCCACCACGAGGAGGTGCATGTTATTGGGAGTCATCTTTTTTTTTCATTTATTTATTTATTCATTTTTTTAAATTATGTAATTTTTTTGAATTTTTAAATATTTTTTAATACTAAGACAGATAAGAAATGATGTAAATACCAAGCGAGTTACGAGATGAATCAAAATTCTGTGTTAGATTCCATCTTGGGTTTAGCGATGGCAAAGCATGTTACATGTTTACTATGTGTTTATAATTTTGATAATAATTTCACAGCAACTTACAATATTATCTTCGAAATAGAAATTCGACATGCATTTCTTGCACTATTATTTCCCATAGATTGCACTCTCGGAAAATGTTGGAATTTTGTCACAATTTGTTTAAACAAATTAATTTTGCAAAAATAATCCCAAATTCGTGACGAGCGACCCGAAAAACATCGGAAACCATATGCAGCATACATAGTGACAATGATTATTTGAATAATGTGTTAAAACAAATTAATTTTGCAAAAATAATGTCAAATTCGTGACGAGCGCCCCAAAAAAATATTGGAAACCATATACAACTAACATAGTGACATTGACTGGTCAAGCAATTTGTATAAACAAATTAATTTTGCAAAAATAATGTCAAATTCTTGATCAGCAACCCGAAAAACCCCTGAAAACGCGGGCCAATTTACATGTTAACCGTAAAAGACTCGTTCCGATCACAATATTTAAATACTTTAAAACGGAGAAAATTTGTTAGTCTATTTGTTGTTATTTTGCAGGTATATCGTCGGAGAATTTTTTTTTTTGTATATTTCGAAAGTACAATTATCGAGGACACCTTTGGAGCACTTCATTGTCCGAAAATAATCCGATAAGACTTGCGAAATTCAAAAAAAAAAAAAAGTCACTTAAAAATTCGCGTCTTTTCAACTTATTTTGTAAAAATATGATATAAAACAAAATTTGTATTTAAATTCAAGTTACGCCATTCGAAAGAGCACCCTTGAAAATAGTTGACAAGGTACTTTAGGAATTTTTTGCTGACATTTTCATGGTAAATAATTACGTCGAAACGAGGACTTCTGAAAAGTGTATTTGTGACGTTAAAGGGTTAATATCAAAAGATAAATGATGAATGGCCAATGTCGCCGAGTTTCGACCTGCCAATGATATTGACATCACCGATGAAATCAATATCTTCTAGCACTTGCTAAAAATGGCGATCAAATATCGTACAATTCCAAAAACTTGAGAACTTTATATTTGAACCAGAGATGTCCAAAATTTGTATTGAGCGCTACTTGCAGCTCGATACAAAAGTCTTGAGTATCGCGAAAATTCTCGCTACTTCGCTATATAAGTATCGAGCGATTTCGATCGTCGCTACTTGTGTATCGGATAGCGAAAGTTTTGTTGATACTTCGCTACTAAAGTATCGAGCCATTTTGGAGCTCGCTACTTTTGTATCAAGTAGCGAAAATTTTCTCGATACTCGATACAAAAGTAGCGAGCTTCGAAAATGGCTCAATACTTTTGTATTGAGTAGCGAAAATGTTCTCCATACTCGATACTTTTGTATCGAATAGCGAAATTTTTCTCAATACTCGATGCTTTTGTATCGAGTACCGAAAATGTTGTCGATACTTCGCTACGAAAGAATCGACTCATTTTTGCTTCTCGCTTCTTTTATACCGAGTAACAACAATTTTCTCAATACTCGATACTTTTGTAAAAAATTGTATAATGGAGTTTTAAAGATCGCTGATCATGAACTGAACATCAAATTTTCAAAATTCAAAATGGCGGATCCAATATGGCCGACGAGAATTCATAAAGTCTTAAAATTTCCTAAAAAAATTGTGTAATGGAGTTCTCACGATCGCTTATCATGTATTGAACATTAGATTTTCAAAATTCAAAATGGCGGGCCAAAATTCATGAAAAGTATCAAAATTTCCTAAAAAATGGTGTAATGGGGTTCTCACCATCGCTGATCATGAATTGAACATCAAATTTTCAAGATTCAAAATGGCAGATCCAATATGGCCGACCAAAATTCATGAAGTCTCAAAATTTCCTAAAAAAATTGTGTAATGGGGTTCTCACGATCGCTGATCATGAATTCAACAACGAATTTCCAAAATTCAAAAAGGTAGATCCAATATTCCGGACCAAAATTTATTAAAAAATCTCAGAATTCTATGAAAACGTATATACTGTGATTATTGCGCTCGCGGATCACAAATTTTTCACTAGATCTACAAAATTAATTCTCAGAATTCATTTGTTACTCATTGACATGACATTAATATTCCTGTTGAAATATATTATGTATTCCTGCACACGTCAACCCAGCTTATCAGATAGAGTAAATAAAATGATAAAAAAACGACTCTCTCGTCCACCTCCACGTTGTAGGAGTTGGATAACATTCATAAGTTACGGCTAATGGACAGAAATATGCAGTTTTCTAATGGAAAAACCCTACGTATTAATTTTTGGTACAATTTGAGCTTTCTTCAAATTTCACCTCGTCATATTGAATCCACTATGTTGAATTTTGAAAAATTAATGTTGAATTCATGATCAGCAATGTAAAGAACGTCATTACACAATTTTTCAGGAAATTTAAGACTTTTTATGGATTTTCCTCAGCCATATTGGATCCGCTATTTTGAGTTTTGAAAATTTGATGTTCAATTCATGGTCATCGATCGTGAGAATCCCATTACACAATTTTTTAGGAAATTTTGAGACTTTTTATGAATTTTGACCAGCCATATTGGATCCGCCATTTTGAATTTGGAAAATTTGATGTTCAATTCATGATCAGCGATCGTCAGAACCCCATTAGACCATTTTTTACGAAATTATGAGACTTTTTATGAATTTTGGCTCGCCATATTGGATCCGCCATTTTGAATTTTGAAAACTTGATGTTCAATTCATAATCAGCGATCGTAAAAACTCCAATACACCATTTTTTAGGAAATTATGAGACTTTTTATGAATTTTTTTAGGAAATTTTCAGAGTACTTATGAATTCTCGTCGGTCATATTGGATTCGCCATTTTGAATTTGGAAAATTTGATGTTCAATTCATGATTAGCGATCTCGAGAACCCCATTACACAATGTTTAGGACATTTTAAAACTTTTTATGAATTCTCGTCGGCCATACTGGATCCGCCATTTTGAATTTTGAAAATTTGATGTTCAGTTCATAATCAGCGATCTTTAAAACTCCATTATACAGTTTTTTACAAAAGTATCGAGTATTGAGAAAATGTTCGCTACTCAATACAAAAGTATCGAGTATCGAGGAAACTTTCGCTGTCCGATACACAAGTAGCGAGTATCGAAATCGCTCGATACTTATGTAGCGAAGTAGCGAAAATTTACGCGATACTCAATACTTCTGTATCGAGTATCTCTTGTATCGCTCGATACAAAAGTAGCGCGCTACTGCCACCGCTGATTTGAACGTACTTTCTCTTCTCCACTTCAATGCACAATGTGAACGTGCGTTTGATGCATTTAATTTGGTAAAAACGAAAACCCGCAATAAATTAATGACCTCAACTGTAAACGGATTACTTCTGGCTACCCAACCTATAAAAAAAATGCATTGATTATGAACCGTCAACCGACGAATATTCAAGAATGACGAAAACCTTATTGTATGAAAAAAATTAATATTAAAAAGTTGATACAATCCGTGAAAATAATGTTAATACATCCGAAGCAGATGACACCGAAGACGTTGCATTGGTTTTATAAAATATTTTGTGATTTTCTTTCGCTAAATAAATAAAATTGAAAAAAAAGTTTTAATATTTCTTTTCATGGTAGCAAATAGATAATTTCAGATAATATCAATCAAAACGGAATCTTTTTTGTTGCGTGATAATTTTTCGGGATGTACTATTACTATGCGGCCCTGGTTAAAAAAATTTCATCGAGTAGGTTGGGAAGACTGGTGCTGATTATTCCAGTTCGAACAATCATATGGTAAATACCCTCCTTGGTATCAAATGTCTTGTTGCGAAAAAAATTGAGTTAGTTAATTCGTCAGTGCGATCTGGTTTGTAATGTTAAACACATATGAATGTTTGTACAGAGTGAACGGCCTATCATCTACGTTTATAACGTTGATGATTTGGTTTTTTTTGTTTGTTTTTCTCATTTGTTTCAATTCTTCTTTATTCCTTTCCGACAAATGCTTTTTTCAGATTCACTGTCAGTGTTCTTTTTTACTTTTCGCCCTTATAGTCTTCGTTTTGTTATAGACTTTCTTCAATCCTTCAGTATTGAGTCTTTTACATCGTTCATGTTGTAACATCATTCTCATCATCTTCATCGCCCTTATTGTCATCTTCACCATCGTTTTATTTTCTTCTTCGTCGCTAAATTCGCATGCTTACCCTATCTTCGTGCCTCAATCTTTTTATTCTCTTACCGTAGCTCTCGAGTCTTTGCCTTCTCCAATTTACAATGATCCCGCTATTTCATTCACCTTGCTCTTTGTGGCCTTTCATTCCACCATTTCTATTCTCGCTCTTTCCCTTATTTTTCCCAACGCAGAAAACCGCGAGATCGTATACATACATCTTTTATTCTCTTTTTATCTCTCTCCCTACTCTGTGTACGCAGCTCTTATATCTTATGCTTTTGCTTCAAGTACTTTTTTTCAAGTACTTTTTTTCATGGAGTGGTTTTGCATGTTTTACGAACAGCTTTACTCATGTGGTGCGGTTTTTGCGACTACATGATAAAAATCCATAACTTGGCCGATATAATGATATCAAAGGTTTTTCGTTGTCGCGTCCAGTTTTGCGAGTGATAAAAGAATAGAGCAAGCACACGACAAAGTACTTGTCCAATTTTTTTTCCGTCGTCGACGATTTTTTCTGGGATATCATTCGTTTTGGTAAAGATCCTTTAATTCAATGTAACACTTCGTACTTTTGTGTTCTCGGTAATTTCATAGATGAATAACGAAATTATTCCAATTACTATTCTGATTAAATAGATATTAAAATCCCTAATTAGCACTTATACTAATGAAGGTCATATTTCTGCATGTACACGCACATATTTGTGGTTCTTGGAAATAATAAATCGTATGAGCGCGTAATCCTATTCCTGAATCGTAAGACTTTATTTTCAGTTAAGATCCTTGAAATATAAAATTCTTATAATGTATTTGAATTTCTAATAAAACCTTGTTCCAGTATCTAATTGTAGTATATTGCATCTAATCATATAATTTACGATATGAATTTACTATACTTGTGTACAATATTCTTAGCAACACTCTCACTATCAATTACTTAGGTATACTATATATCATTCATTAAAAAGTGAAGTTAAACTATAAAAACGATTATGATCCGGAACAGGACCGTAAAGTTGTGAATCCCTCCTCCTTTTACAACCGGCTTAGATATTGGGTGAAATAAAAAAAGAGCAATAAAGTCAAGTCCTGATTTCCGATAATTGAAATATCCTATTGCAACGGTTAAAATGATCTTGTTCACCGATGAACAGCGATATCAATAATTATGCAAATGTCGATATTCAACTAGATAAAGTAGAGCAAAAAATTTTAATCTTAGTCTCCGATGAATGCGATATACTGTACCTTTTGCATCTTTCTAAATTAAAATCTTGGTGTTCGATGAATGCTATATGCAGTAACCTGTTGCATTTTTCAATAATCTCTCTCTCTCTCCAATAGACAGTGACATGTATGATCATGCAAATTTAGTTATTACAGCGGAAATAAAAAAGGAACAAGGGAAAATGGTTCTCTCCGAAAAATGTTATATGCGATACCTCGTGCATTAGTATCAATAATCTCATTCTTCGATGAACAGCCACATCAACAATTGTGTAAATCTAGATATCCTACTGGATAAAACAGAGCAGTAAATCAAAATCTTGGTCTCCGATGAATGCTCTGTGCATCGATGTTAATAACCTCAGTCTCCGATGGACAGTGACATAAATAATCATGTAAACTTAGATACTCCGCTAAACACAAAAAAGCAGTAAAGTAGAATCCTGCTGTCCGATGAGTGAAATATGTTACACTTTTTCCATCCTTTTAAGTAATCTTACTCCCCGGTGAAAAGCAACATAAATATTTGTATAAATCTGAATATTCAACTGAATAAAAGAGCAGTAAGCTTAAATCTTGGTCCCTGGAAAATTCACCTCTTCACCAATTCGAAAACTGATGGTAAAGATCAAGAATGCGAATAATACAAATTTGAAGAAAATAATATAAAACACATCCGAAAAGAATATTTCATTTTATTGACAAATATTCTTGTATCAACAGCATGTTTCTAAATCTACATTCCATTCACATTCATATAAAGTATTATGACTTTTCGACATCAATCGTCCAAAAATCAGTTTTTCGTTTTTCATTAATTTATTTATCACAAATGCACATTTTCACAGTTTTGTTATGTGTATTGTATTTACAAAAAGATTTTCATCTTACTGAAAAGCACCTTTTCACTGTTTGAAATTCATAAGAGTTGACGTTTTTTCCTATATCCATATAAGTTCATTCAAAGAGGTTAGAAATAGGCGTAAACTCAGTTTTTCGGGAAAAGATACTCGTCGAGCCTCGAGATTTTGAATTATATACCGAGCTCTTCTACTGAATCTCTCGTTCATTCGATTATTCCGAGATTATTCTTTCATACAGTACGTAAAATATCGAACGCGGTGGAAATTCGCCCTGCGTGACCGAAAACTAGTCGCGCTCATGAAAATCGGGCATGCGTGACATGTCGAACAGATGCTACAGCGTCAAAACTAAGGCACGTATTGGAATCATGAAATTAATGAAACACAAAAATGGGACGTCTGATCGCAATTTTCTCGACACCAATCGACAGATCGTTATCACATTACCTAATGAAACCGTGATCAAAAGTTAATTTCATTCTTTAGATCGATCTAAAATTCGTGCGAAAAGGTCAGCAATGCGCGTGAACGTAGTTTGTTCGGGAAAATATACTCGGCGAGCCTCAGGACACGTATTTGTCCCGAGACTCTACCGAGTCTCTCGATAATAAAAAATATCTTTCTTCTAATGATGAGAGCAACTAAAATTGCACTTCTCAGTGAAGAGCGTTTTAGCTAAATACATTTTTTTATCGATCTGATTAATATGTTCGGAATCAATTGTATGCTTTCAGTTTTTCGACGACCTAAAATAGTTTTTGAGTTTCGCTAACGCTTCGAAACTTGTGCCTAATTATTGAGTGAAAAGTTCGACGGTTTAATTATTTCTTTCTCTCAACGGTCGGTCTTTCGCGCAGGCCTTTAGCGTTTTAATCGTATCCTGATCGCACGGCTACGTTAATAGGTCTAAGTTCTATTAATCCTAGATAAATTCAACAGTTACGCAGAGTTCTCTTTTTTCATTCCGAAATCGAGCCTCAAAAGCGAAATTCGTTATTACCTCGATCTTCCAGTGCAACCCCGATAGATTTAACAAAATACGCTGTTAAGTTCAAAGAAGAACTGACGTAGACGCAACTCGTTTAAGTGGATGTTTTGTGACGTACGCGCCCTTTCAACACATACATCTGCGAAATGATAAATCATTTCGAATTTTTTACATAAGAAAGAGAGTTTTGATATTAAACATTTCTAAAGAAGAGTGAGAATAACTCGATCATGAATAAACTCACTGGAATTCGCCGAAAATAAATAGTTGTGGCGTGAGGAATATGAAACTAATGTGAAACTGAAATCCAAAAAAAACGTCCAATTGTAGAAATCTAAACGTTATTTATTCTATTGCTCCTAAATTATGTCACATTGGAACTAACTAATTGAATGTTGTTATACACTTAACCTTTAGAAGCATGGTAGTAACCCACGTTACCACCTCGATTTTCTTGAACTTTCCTTATTTATTCACTTTTGAACTTATTCCGGTACGGTTTTTTGCACTTTTAAGTTACTAAAGGGATAAAAGAACACAATAATACAGTCTAATTGGCATGATTGTTTATAATATAGAATTTATAAACAAACAATCTAAAAAAAATGACATTTTTCTAGAAAGAATTCATTATTGAAGAATCTATCAAAGAAAAGAACTTGAAATTTGGTACACAGGGGTTTGGGGTCGCTGATTACGAATCCGAAGTCAGAGGTTCAAAATTCAAGATGGCGGATCAAATATGGCCGCCGCCAAAACGTAATTCTACGAGAATATTGATGAAAATTTTTATTTCCGGGTTTTTGGGGTCGCTGCTTACATATCCAAAGTTTTTTGGGAATATTGATGAACATTTTTGAATAAAAATTTCGTTTTGCCGTCGGCCATATTGTATCCGCTATTTTGAATTTCGAAAATCTAACTTCAGACTCGTAATAAGCGACCCCTAAAACCCCTGAGTACAAATTTTCATCAATATTCTCGTAGAATTTCGTTTTGGCGTTGGCCATATTGTATCCGCCATCTTGAATCTCGAAAATCTGTCTTCGGATTCGTAATCAGCGACCCCAAAAACCCCCGAGTAAGAATTTTCACTCTTATACGATCATTTAAAAAATGTATGCTTCTAAGGGTTAAACTAATTGCACTAGCACGTGTTTGTAAAAAAAAGACGATAAAATCTGTACTCTCTTATGTCATGTTTCCGTTTTAAAGTTCATATAAAAATTATATTAACCATTAACAATACTCTGAAATTCATATTGTATAACGTTGTGAATATAATTCATTTACCTATAAGAATTGTGTTGAAATTGCAAAGGAATTATTAAACAGATCCTTTTTAACCAATATGTACACTTTTTTATAACTACTCACAGTTTTTCGGCGAGGGCAGACAGATCTCCCGGCACTTGAGTGAGACCACGATGTGAACATTCGAGTTCCTGCCCACTGCACTCGCAAGCCCATGGACATCTCGTCGATCCTTCAATATCCTCGATAGTTCCAGGATTATCGAAACCATAACTACCAATGTCAGTACTGTGTGAAGCACCACAAAAAACTGAGAGTACAAGCAACAATCCCCAGGCGCAAATGACCGAAGCGCAACTTACGCTGAACACCCGCAATGACCAAGCCGATGACACAGCACGAGCCATACCGATCACTTTGTTGTGCACGGTGCGAATCCGATCGTATGAATTTTGCAGAGAATCGATCAATGTCCCATGCGGTTTGTCAAAGCTTGTCCGATCGTGAGAACGTTCGTTAGAGCTCACGGGAGTAACGCGAATCAATCTACTACGATTAATAATAATTCTTGTACAAGCTACGGGTTCAGAAAAAACGATTGCTCCTATTCCCTCTGAACAATTAATATTTACCGAAGCAGGTAGCAAGATTCGTGATAGAAAGTCAACTGTACTATTATATAGTCAAGAAGCAAGGCGTAACTTCGACACCCTTGGAACGGAAGAGTCAATTTGCCGTTTACAAACGGCTGATGATTCTTTATATACACGATTTACGACCGTTTCATTTCGCCCCAAATTAGAGACATCACTGGGTTGCTCACTATTGCCACTTGAGTTAAAATTATAGTGAGATTTAATTATATTTTCAGATTCCTCATGATAATTAATGCTTAAGCTTGCCTTGATGTTCTGATAACGTTTATACGAACACGAGTAACAATGCCGTTTTTTAGGCAGTGCGACTGGCTGCTCACGCTTGTACGTGCCGTTAAAACTCGATGTGTTCGTTATAGAGAAATTGTCTGCCGTGGGAATGAATGTTCGATTACCGATAAGCGTGAAACTGCATTTGTGCGCGTGTCTACTAGAATAGTCTGGATCCAAAGACAGATTGTTGGCGGGAACGTTACGGTTAGTGAGGACTGACAGTTTTCTTGGTAATATTTCTGTGGCATCAGCCAGCCTCGTTGGGGGGCCTTGCTCGGGGCCCCCTTTTGGACCGTTTTCACCGCAAACGGTGTCCACCACTAATGGCGCAACACGTCCCTGCCCATCCCGTTCTGCAGCCTCCAGTACCTGTATCTTGATGTTGACGATCTTGTCTCGTTTTCGTACGCACGCAGAATACCTCGGGCGTACCCTTTACGAGAGTACGTCTGGTATATGAAACTCAACAAGGAGATCCAATGAAAACGGAAAATTCGAGTAGCGTCTCCAAATGTTAACGATTTGTTCAGCGTGGCAAACTTCCCGAGAGTTCCTTCATGAACCTTGGTATCTTTTCTAGTACATATCCTTGAATACAACTTAATGATTCATCGCTGTAATCAGTTTACAGACCCAAACACTGAATTTAAGTTTCTCAAAGTGATCCAACTTCTGTCAGGTAGCAACGTACGACGTACAGACATCACCTAAAAAAAAAAGAAAAAACGACAAGTGTATTATAATAATAGTACCAATGAGTCATGTTCCTTATACAATCATATCATTTGGACATTTATCTCTGTCCGAACTTACTCTCCTTCTAACGTCTCCTTGACGTTTAGACAATATTGCAAGAGTAGGTTTCGCAAATTGATCAAATAACGTATCAAATTTCCGTTCTCTGTTCTTTGATATCAATGTCCAATTTCGCCACTCATTAGCACCTCACTTTGTCTTGCGTCCTCAAAGTACCAAAGTTGTGCATCTCTTTACATACAATAATATCTCAGAGAATGTTACAATGTTTATTTTGTAAAACGTGTACCATCGTTACCATTATTTGAAGGGCGACCAAAAAACATCGCAAATGGATCTGAAAAAGTTCTTTGACTCTATGTCCCATATTCATAGTCTGATAAGCAATTGCTTAAGTCCAATCTTACGTGGACTTAACATACGAAAAAGATGATTTTATATAATAAGTACTGACTATGAATACGGGCCTATAACTGTCCCTTTATCTCTGTACTAAATAAATACTACTGATGGTGATCATACTCATATTGGCGGCATGTATTGCTTGGGAGACATATGGTTCAGTCATGATCCAAACCTTGGATACATTCTGCGCATGGCCTGGAATTTTCGAATTGTCATATTGGACTCTTCTCCCTGACAGTCGGATACGAACAATTTAATGCTACTAGGGTACATCACGCGCGCTGAAGCGCGCGAGCGGTTTTCTGGTAGCGCTGCAGCGCTCCTTTTGTGTATAATAAGTTATCGAGATATGCGACAGCGTCTTGAAGTCAACTTATTTTAGAGCAGTTCGAAACGAATAAATACGAGTTTAGGCAAATGGGAACATTTATTTTCTTCATACCTCGGTCGAAAGTACGCATTTTCGGCCCGGATTTCGAGGCAGAAAGTTCAAGATTCCTGTATTGGTAAAAAAAAACATGCTCGCCCTCTGTGACAGTGGGCGCAAAAACTTTTTCTTTATATCTCGGTCGAAAGTACTTTCTTTCGGCCCTAATTTCCCAAGAAGTCTGTGGATCGGTACAATTTACTACACTATCAAGTTCAGAAGAAGCAAATTTTTATTATTCATGATAAAACAAATAATATTCAATAAGATTTAGCATAACAATTATAATTTTATCCCTTCATCACTTAATAATAAATAATGTAAATGCGCTGTACTGATTTTGTGCGAAATGAAAATAAATATCCTTTTATGAGTTTTAATTCATTTTTTTCTGCGAATGCAATTAGATTTGTTTTTTTTTTATGTATTTGATGTCTGCCTTCCCGACCAGCAAATAATATGTGATCGTCGTGTCCGAAATCGAAACGTGCACCTATCGTACTTTCGACCGGATATGAAGAAAAGTAGTATACACTACACGGGCAGAAGTCTGGCAGCCCTGAACTGCGCGGTATGATGCGCACAGCCCTGAACTGCAAGAATGTCAAACTTTCTGCCCTTGTAGTGTAATATACTATTTCTTCATATCGAAAACACGAGCTGTGCGATCTGGTCTATCAGATGGTTGCTAACCAGGACGAAGGTTTTCCGTTATCTCGCGCCAGTTTGGGTTGCAAGTCATCGTAATAAAGAGATCTGGTTTCCCGAATTTCCGTGCGATTCCCATGGCATCCTGGTAGTGTTGCATCATATTTCGCGGTGAGCCACTAAATGTGGAGGGTAAGATAACTATTTTTCCGACCCGTGCATCTGCGGCGTGTGGAGCAGTATCTAGATAATCTACTAATCCCGAGTAAGTTTCAGCACGTATTTTCGCTTGATTTTGTTTTATAAATTGTATGCAATCCTTCTCGACTTTCACATAATTATCTACTGCCCACTGTTGAAAAAGCCGCCTTCCCAGAAGAATGACATTTCCGTGATCGTTATATATATATATACCTAGACATCGAAAACCATGGAAAAATATACCTAGACATCGAAAACTACAGAGACGTCGACCTACATAACGAAAACTATGGAGAAATATACCTAGACATCGAAAACTATGGAGCCATCGACCTAGATAGCAAAAAGTGTGGAGAAATATTTCTAGACATCAAAAACCATGGAAACATATACCTGAACATCGGAAACTACGGAGACGTCGACCTACATAACGAAAACTATGGAGAAATATACCTAGCCATCGAAAACCATGGAAAAATATACCTAGACATCGAAAACTACGGAGCCTACGACCTAAATAGCAAAAAGTATGGAGAAATATGTCTAGACATCAAAAACCATGGAGAAATATACCTGAACATCGAAAATTATGGAGCCGACGACTTAGAGAATGAAAAGTGTGGAGAAATATACCTAGACATCGAAAATCATGGAAAAATATACCTTGACATCGAAAACCATAGAAAAATATACCTAGACATCGAAAACTACGGAGACGTCCACCTACGTAACGAAAACCATAGAAAAATATACCTAGACATCGAAAACTACGGAGACGTCCACCTACGTAACGAAAACCATAGAGAAAGATACCTAGACATCGAAAACGATGGAGCCGTCGACTTAGGTAGCACAAAGTATGGAGAAATATACCTATAGACATCAAAAACCTTCGAAAAATATACCTGAACATCGAAAACTATGGAGCCGACGACCTAGGGAGTAAAAACTGTGGAGGAATATACCTAGACATCGAAAACCATGAAAAAATATACCTCGACATCGATAACTACGAAGACGTCGACCTATATAACGAAAACTATGGAGAAATATACCTAGACATCGAAAACGATGGAAAAATATACCTAGACATCGAAAACTACGGAGACGTCCACCTACATAACGAAAACCATGGAGAAACATACCTAGACATCGAAAACTATGGAGCCGTCGACTTAGGTAGCACAAAGTATGGAGAAATATACCTAGACATAAAAAACCATTGAAAAATATACCTGAACATCGAAAACTACGGAGCTGTCGACGTAGACAACAAAAACTATGGAGAAATTAACCTGAACATCGAAAACTATGGAGCCGACGACCTACAGAGTGAAAACTGTGGAGAAATATACCTAGATATCGAAAACCATGGAAAAATATACCTAGACATCAAAAACCATGGAAAAATATACCTAGACATCGAAAACTACGGAGACGTCCACCTACATAACAAAAACTGTGGAGGAATATACCTAGACATCGAAAACCATAGAAAAATATACCTAGACGTCGAAAACCATGGAAAAATATACTTAGACATCGAAAACTATGGAGCCGTCGACCTGGAGAGTGAAAACTATGAAACCGTTTAAATTTTTCAAACGAAAAATTATTCTTCATTTCGAACTAAAAAAAGTGGAGGCTGAAAAACCATGTATTTATTTTATATTATACACGAATACAAATACTTTTTTATTCAAATATGCTGCTTATTTCTGAGTCATGTCGTTAAACGCTGTTGGAAGAACGTGACCTAATTCGTCTTGAAATTAATTAATTTTTCAAACATATACTACCCTCATGCATCTGAAAAAAAGTTTCATTCTAATAGGAACATAATAACCCTCCGAGTTAGTTGAGGGTACGATTTCTCTAGGATTCATATCTCAGTATCTTTTTTTTGTATAGATAGGGTAAAGTACCCAGTCTTTGGCCCGTCCTGCCCGTCCTGTCCTTAAGAAGGGCAAAATCAAATTTTAATGGTTTCACCCCCCAAATTAGTTCGAAATAATTTTTAAAAATTGTCAGAATTTTTAAAAAAATGTCTCTCCACATTTACCGACCGCTAGGAAGCCTTACTTTTTCTCATAAGAAAAGCATTGATTTTTCGTGATTTTTAATCTGTTTTTTACCGTTGCCCTAATTATCAGCCAAAAAAACGTAAATTCTCAGAAAATGTTGACAGTAATGTTACCTTTTTGTCGGATTTTTTGAAATTTGATACAAGCACATCTTTATTCTCTGTATGTTGCGAAAAACGCGGAAAAAAGTCAAAAAACGTCATTTGGAGAGTTAAATATCGAAAAAATTCAATCGGAGTAGTCTTAAAGCATACGGAATTGTTTGTACAAAATAATTAATCACGTCAAAAAAAATTCAAGGCCACACCCCTGCAGCCAAATCTATTATGCCATGATTAAAAATTTTTCAATTTTTCCTGCTGCACTTGCTGTTCGAGCACGTAGCACCCCCACAAACACCAATTTCAAGAACGCGGCATCGCGTACATATTCTGATTGTTTGTCCTGAATGTTCATTCGTATTATGTTTTGGCAGTCAATTATACTAATGGGAAAAAGTGCATAAAAATTTTCGATCATAACTTAACGAGAGTTGAATGAAATTATCCAAAATGAACTACTTGAGATTAGCTCAATGTGAAATGGTACGTCTCCTTTGTTAATTTTGTTCTATCTACAACGCACCATAGTCCAGGACTATGGTGCGACGTGCTCGAACAGCAAGTGAAGCAGGAAAAATAGAAAAATTTTAAATCATGGCATAATCGATTTGGCTGAAGGGGTGGCCTTGAATTTTTTCTACTCCGATTGAATTTTTTCGATATTCAACTCTCCAAATGACGTTTTTCGACTTTTTTCCGCGTTTTTCGCAAAATACAGAGAATAAAGATGCGATTGATCTAGCCCAAAAATGCTTGTATCAAATTCCAAAAAATCCGACATAAAGGTAACATTACTGTCGACATTTTCTGAGAATTGACGATTTTTTAGCTGATAATTAGGGCAACGGTAAAAAAAAGATTAAAAATCACGAAAAATCAATGCTTTTCTTATGGGAAAGAGAAAGGCTTCCTAGTGGTGGGTAAATATGGAGGGAAATTTTTTAAATAATTCTGACATTTTTTTAAAATTATTTCGAACTAATTTGGGGGGTGAAACCATTAAAATTCGATTTTGCCCTTCTTAAGGACAGGACGGGCAGGACGGGCCAAAGACTGGGTACTTTACCCTATCTATACAAAAAAAAGATACTGAGATATGAATCCTAGAGAAATCGTACCCTCAACTAATTCGGAGATTTCGTTAATTCTTTTCTCGAAAACAACACATCCAGCGTCAAATTGGTCAAGATTACGTTCAGCTATAAAGTTTATGCAGATAACGAGAGAATTTTTTTCATTAAAAAATTGTAATGTTTTTAATTTGCATCCGCCACATTGAAGCCGAAATCTTGAATTTTAAAATTCGTTACCGCCAAAATCCGCCGAAAACGATAAAGTACATAGTTTCAAATTCACTCCAATTTTCTGATTGGGTTTGGAGCTTAAACATCAAGCAAAAAAGGTGTTTTTTTCGGCGTAAATGGGTTACACTGTTTATACAAATGAAAAGATTCTGAAAGACAGTATTTCTTTTTTGAATTCATTATTGAAGAAAGTTTTAAGAATATCCTTATCAAATAAAAAAAAAAGAGTATTCATATGATTTTTGGTACACGAAAGTTTTCGGGGTTACTGATTACGAATCCCTCACCAGATTTGCAGAATTCAAAACGGCGGATCCAATATGGCATACAGAAATTTGGAAAATTGATGAATTTGCCTACATAGCACATAGCACAGAATATTGCCGCAATATTGCTAGAATCTTGCAGTATTACATGTTGCAGCAATACAGTGGCAATTTTGTAGACACGTTTGGATCGCAATGTTGATATTAAATATTGATGCAATATTGTCGATATTTTGTTTTAATGATATGAAAGTATACGCATACATACGTATTTAAGTATGTATGTGCGTACGCATGCGTGCGTGCGTGTGTGTGTGATCATTTTGAAAATTAATACATCAGCAATGTTGTGACAATATTTTGGTGCTGTGTGGGTGGTTTTTTAGGTCACTGTTTTCAAATCTGCGAGCAGACTTTCGGAATTAAAAATGGCGGATCCAACATGGTGTACGAGACTTCGAAAACTGGTTGAATTTTTCTAAAAACTGGTATAAAAGCATGCCATATTGGATCTGCCATGTTGAATTTTGGCAATCTGATGATAGATTCATAATCAGCGACCTGAAAAACCCTGGGACCTTAATTTTCACAATAATTCGTTAACTACAAAAATGTTACGAAAAACGGTAACTACGTTACCTACCTCACAATTTAAACAATATCACGTCATTCTCAATACTATACATTCTGTTGAAAAATATGTGTGTCTTGTCTTTGAATCCCACTTGTGGGGACAAACGAATGCACTCGAAAAAAATGAGTTAGTAATGAATAATCCGAAAAAAATGTAGAACCTTCATAAAATGTGAATATCAACCGCCATTTTGAATCCGTCATGTTGAATTTTGAGTTATCAATCATCTAATGTTTTGTATGACCATATATGCCCCCATATATACACACACAGCATGGTCGGAATACGGTTTCTTGTTGTAAAATACTATTATTTGAAAAAATTATTCTAAAATTTACGATTTTTTTGTACCCAAGCCACCATATTAGAAAACGCCGGTAGATAATATCAATGTGATGCCGGATTTCGAAAGAGCATAAAAAAATACGATAGAAAACGGATTTTAAAAATGATTCAGTGATTTTTTCCCAAAGAAAACACTGGATGGACAAAAAGAAAAATTCAGGGCATTTCAAGGTGAAACGGGTTCAAATGAACACGCCAGTTTTTAAAAACTCAAAGATTTTTGTGGTTAAAAAGGTAAAAATAAACTCAGAGCGAATTTTGCAATAAAATTATATCCGTCATTATCTTTTTTATTTTCAACATTATTCACAACTTGCATAGCATTTGGAGCTAATAATCGGTTGTATCTTGTACGCACGCAAATATAAATGCTGTCAGCTGTGCGGAACCTTGCACGAACAATTTTTTACCGACAATGCTCAGCATCAATATCCAGAACGAATTTTTTTCAAGTACATCACGGTATTCATATGTATTTTCTTTGATCAAGAGTTGCGGTAACGACTCGGGACAAGCACGTTTGCCTACTACACCATTGAAGACTATAATATACTCGCGTTTCCCTAAATGTCGAAGAGTGAACGAGAACAAAACCAGTCGTAAGGGTGTTTCAGAAGGGTACGTCATCCTGGTGATGGTAGATTGAGGGTGAAATTCTGAGACGATTGATATAGACATGTATGGGCCTCCGATGGACCCCTAATTTAATATTAATTTTTGAAGTTGACCAATCAGATGCGCGCGCTACGTCCGTGACCATCCCGTGGTAGTAGTTGTGCTGCTAGGAGCGAGACCCCCACCGTGCGAGCGTGCGCATGGTAATCCGTGTGAGCGCCCGCGCGTTATTGTGCGAGCTTCTACTCATGGACGTTCTTCGCATCTTCACATGATTGCGAAGCAACTCGTCGTATCGGTCTGAGCGCTTGAGTGGATTAGTACGCTATGCAAGCGATTCCAGCTGTGTTGTTACAATGTTATTTTGATTATCAATATACAAAAAATATTCTTATCCAGGACATCTAATAATTATTGCAAATTGATAATTGAAAAATAACCACGTTGCGGCATTCAGTTGAAAGTGTATCTCACTTGTGTCAAACTTTTTCGAAAGGAGAAAAAAGATGATAAAAAAAGATAAAAAAATCTGAATAGCAAACTTCGACAAATACAGTTTCATAACTTGTTGCAATAAGGTTATTTGAATTATTCGGTTGCAATAATGATTGTTATCGACAATGATAATCTTTGCGAATTTTTTTTTCATGATAAAATAATGTTTTTATGTATTTTATTGAAAAAAACAAAGTCAGATTACGAAAAATTAAAAATAAGTTTTCAATGAAAAAACAAAGGAAAAAAATAGGATTTTGTGGCATGAGCCATCAGCTTATGGTAGAACCGCACACGCGTACAAGTCTTATTTGCAGCACGAACCGAAGGCGAGTGCTATAATTACAGGAGTGTGAGTCGGAAGTTCTACCGTAAACCAAAACGAATTCGACAACCTTACGCGTGAAGTAATTCATTGCATTCAGCACATGTTCCAGACAATATTTTTCATGCGATCCGTCTTGCGAAAGTGCACTTTTGGAGCGCTTGATAGCGGTCGGAAAGTGGCCAATTTCCGATGCGTACGATATTATTGGACAGGAGCCTATAATGAAAAATATTATAGAACAAGGGTCTATAATAAAAATGTTGAAAAAAAAAAAAATTTTTTTTTTAAGTTTTTATTTTTCTCCAAAAAGTGATCGTTCGGATTACAGATCGCATAAAATATCGCATGTATAAGTGGCAAATCAGGTATGGGTAATTTTCAGACTTCACCTTAAATTGTGCTGTATCACAGGAGAACTAGTGGGTATTATTCGTTATTAGAGCGATGATCGTCACGAGTTCTCTCTCTAACAGCACGGTCTGTCGGCTCATGTTGAAAATAACCCGTACCGAAATGTGCCACTTTCCGAACTTGAAATAGCTATTGTACCGAATGCCTGGAAAGTTCGATTTAAGCATATAACTTATTTATTTTCATTATATTACGACGATTACCCACAACAATTTTCATATCAATGTATCCGTCAATAGTCGTGACATTCGCGTTTGTCTTGCATAAATCGGATATCGCGTGATGTCGGTACAATGCGACGGGCAAGTGTTTCATTTTATCGCACTAGTGCGGTAAAGGGTAAAGGTTATATAGTTTTACCACTAACTAAGTCTAGCAAGTCTTAGCAACATTATGTAGCAAAATGAAAATTACCCGTACTAGTTGAGAAATTAGCTACTTTCCGCACAGAAAACAAACATCGAAAATCGAACTCTCTAGGCAAGAGTTGCAAAAAGTTCTTTTTTTTTTAAAGACCTTTTCAGTCATGCTATGAAATTTTTCAATTTTTTCGGGAAAAACCATTAAATTTTCGAACTTTACAATTTGTTGTTTTTCATTTTTTTAAAGAAAACGTTGGTTTATTCTGCGTTGAATGCTGAGAATCCCATGGAGGTCTACCTTTTTTCTATTTTTTTTTATTGGAAGCTTTTTGTATTTTTTCCAGTCTAACTTTGTTTTCATGATAAAATCAATTTTCTAAATACATATATTCAAAATATATGTACGTAATTATAGTAATAAAGTCAGATTAGGAAAAAGTAAAAAAAAATGTTTGCAATCAAAAAGAAAGGAAAAAAGTTTTTATCAATTTTTATTTTTATTTTTTCCATTTTTTCGCAACCTAACGATGTTTTTATAATGACATTAATTGACTTAATGTATTTTATTATAAAAACAATATTGAATGGGGAACAAATTTTGAAAAATGTGTTCGATAAAAAATAAATTCCAATTATTTTTAATAAAATTTTTTTTTATTTTTTAGAAATCCAACTTTGTTTTTATAATGAACACATTGAGAAAAATTATTTTATCGTGAAAACAAAGTTCGATTGGAAAAAATAAATAAAAGCTTCCAATAAAATAAGATAGAAAAAGAAGTTAACCTACTATCAAATTTGCAGCAGTCGTGAAAGAATTCAGCCAGGGCCTACACTCGGTCCTGATTATTTTTCCCTAACTTTATAAGGGTCCTAACATGGCATCCGACCAGGTTCCTTGGTGGCCGGTCGCACTTTGTCGGTGAGGGCCTGACGAGACCTATGAATCCGGGCCCGGCTGGTTGCCAGAATAGAACCCTGCCACAACCCTGCCAGAACAGAATCGAATTCATAAAGAAACCCTATTACTGTCCTATAATTATCAGCTTTATTAGTATAGCTTAACGATATAAAGCTTTAATGAGATCAAGATTTTTTCGATTTTTGCATCTTTTGGATACGTCGCGGAAATTAAGAAAACTTTCGGACGTAACGAGTCTGAAGAATGTTTATACATTAAAGCAAAAGCGTGGAAAAAAACAGATGTATATATCCAACGAAGTTAGCTAAAATTTACGAATGGCGAATTGTCTCGAAAAATTCAATTGATATCATGTTTGTCCCATTACGAGCATTGGACGGAAATTAGTTCAATTAAGAATGTCGAAACATCCAAACGGTATTGTACATACGCATGTGCTGTCATTCCTGCACGCATGAATATTATTTAATAAAAAATAATTTGCGTAATCCGAACTTTGTTTTCCAAACATTCTGAATGTTTATGGAATAAACATTATTTGTGTAGTAAAATTACACGCGTACGTTTATTTCAAGTGATCTAACCTAGTATTTTACTGATACCTTGAACTTTTATATAATATCACATTCATGTATGGAAAATAAGTCTAAAAACTACAAATTTTTTGAAACAACTTTGCCAATATTTAACGCTCTGTAATAACTACTGCCCTGATGAATCCCGTTTGGGACCTTTATCATTTACCTCGCTCCGACCTTTTTTGAACAAATAATGCGACCCTATTGCTTTCTTGTCGGGGCTTAGTCCGATTGTGTTGTGGAAATCCCTAGTGGGAATCCATATTCAAACCCTCATGGGCCCCGAATTTTATCATGGCTGCCCTCCTAATTTCTTTCACGCGCATTCAACGCAGAGTAAACCAACTTAGATACAAAAATATCTAAAAAAAATGAAAAATAACAAATTGGGAAGTTTGGAAGGTTAATGATTTATTTCAAAAAAATTAAAAAATTTCATAGCATGACTGAAAAGATGAAAAAAAAAAGGTTTAAAAATATTTTTTTTCCGTTTTTTTATTTCAACACATTTTTTAAACTTTTTCTTAATCTCACTGTTTTTTAAATAAAAAAACATGAAAAAAAATTATTTCACCATAAAAACAAAAATAGATTGAGAAAAATAAAAACAAGTAATCAATAAAAAGAAAGATAGTTGGCCCACTGTCGGATTTGCGACATTCAATTCAGAATAAATCAACTTTTTCTTCGAAAAAATCAAAAATAACAAATCGCCAAAATTGAAATATTTATGGTTTTTTTTAAAACATTTTCAAAGTATACATTTTCATCAACACGGTTATTTTTTAATAATCAATTCACAAAAATTGTCATTGTCGACAATAATAATTATTGCAACTGAATAATTGAAACCATCTCATTGCGACAAGTCACGAAAGGGTATTTGTTAAAGTTTGTTTTCCAGATCTTCTTTTTCTATCATCTTTTCTTTCTTTTCAAAAAAACATAACAAAAGTCAGACAGTTTCCAACTGAATCCTGCAACGTAATTATTTTTCTTTTATCAATTTACAATTGTTATTAGATATCATGGATAACAATATTTTTCGCAAATTGTTAATCAAAGTACCATTGTAATAACGCAGCTGGAATTGTTGAAAAAAGATAGCGCACTAATACGTTCAAGCGCTCACAGTGATACGACGATTTACCTCGAAATCATCCAAAGATGCGATAAACGTATGTGAGAAGGGGCTCGCTACCACACGCGAACGCTTACACTGCCCAGATAAAATTTCATGATGATCATGGTCATCATGGAGTATGACATAATTTTTTGACAGCACGTTGACTACATATCATCAACGTGGCATGACCAAAAAAACAAAGTTACAAATATGCCAACATATTTTAATCAGGATATGAGTTCTTTTATTTCTCACGTATTAATTACATATCATGCTAACATATTTCTATCATTCCATGATCATTCATTTGTTGCATTCCATGTTGACACAATCGCAATATAAGTGCAACATGCTATGATCAAAAATCCATGCACTCATGAAACGATCACGGTATGATGAAAATATGATGGCATTGGATGAACACGTTCTCCCCGCGTTAACTTCGGCTCTGATCGCCTGGATCCAGCGCTATGCATCAGATACCAGGTGTTATCGATCCAATAATTGTTTCCTCCATATATTGATTTGTATATCAATCTATCGATTTTTTAAATTATTAATGAATTCACTCGTCTGCTATTATTCATATACAGTTCTTTCTCTGTCCACTCTTTTAATACTTATTAGCACGAAAAATGAACGATCGTAATAAGCTCTTGCGTGGTGTAGTGGTAACGTGCATAGCTCCCAAGCGTTAGGTCGTAGGTTCGAATGCCAGTAGGTGCGAAATTTCAGGCAGGTTGTTTACATAATTGACAAGAACGGATAGGATTTTCTGGGATAGAAAATTCGCAAACAAGCGCGTTGAACTAATGCAATTATTAAATTACTAATATCCCAGGTAAAAAGAAATTAAAACCATCTCAGGTAGCAATAATGTCCATTAGATATCCAAAAGTTACTCTTAAGATATCTACAATTAAAAGATATCTTACGGGTAACTTTTGGATATGTAATGGACATTATTGCTACCTGGGATGGCTTTAATTTTTTTTAAATATTATTTCAATAATAATAACTGATATATATTCTATTCACATATAAATATGTCGGCATATTGGCGGCATATTTTCCTCATGCGTCGGGTCTTTGAATGTAACCATGTAAATGGTTATATGTAAATATGACGACAATATGACAGCATTTGTTTTGTCTGGGTGATTATCGTGAGTACACTCGCATGGTGGGGGCCTCGCCCCTTGCGGCACAAGTACTACCGCGTGGTGCTCACGAACGTAGTACGCGCATCTGATTGATCAACTTAAAAAATTAATATTAAATCAGGGGCGCTTCGGAGACCCATACCTGCCTATATCAATCGTCTTAGAATTGCACCCCCGATCTACGATTGCGGGGATGACATACCTTTCTGAAACACTCAAATAAACAACAATAAAAAAGGTGTGAGAAAGCCTGGTGTTCAGCTGATGGATAAAAGGCAGAAAGAGCACACGAACGACCTTAATGGCCCGGAATGAATTTTCAAGAATTCCCTTAACCCCTTTTTTTCAAATCAAGTCACTCATGACTTTGCGTACACGAGATTTCGTATCGGCTGACCACTGCTCCGATATCCTATGTCTATGTTGTTAATGTACATCAAGGCGTTGTGAAGGTTCTTGGAGAAAACAAGTAGTACAAAAATAATCTTAAAATACTATATAGTGAAATTAAGGAGGAAACAAGTCATGAAGACATTCTTTGAAGGCAAGTACTGGCACCACGCGAGTCAGAAATCGTGTCTTGCTCCGTGTCACACACTATATTTTTCATATCTGTATTAACTCTGCGGCACACATTTTTTTAGTCAACGAATTCTCATGAAAATTAGTGTATAGGGGTTTTTGAGTTCGCCTATTACGAATCCATCGTCAGTTTACCAAAATTGAAAGTGGCGTATCCAATATGGCGCCCCTGTATGCCAATTTTTAGAGAATGTCAAACATTTTTCGAAATCTTATGTTTCACCAATATTAATTAAATCTTAATTAAATCTTAGCAATTTTAGAAATCTCATGATAAATTCGTAATCAGTGACCCCAAAACCCTTCGTGTACCAAAAATCATAAGGATTGTTTTGCTTCTCAGACTGTGGCGATACGACTCTTTCACGCATAAAAGAGTTTATACGAAGATTGTAAGGCTTCGCACACTAATGACGTCTACGTTATCGATGTCTGAGACAATTCGACCGAAAATTTAATCGCGATCGAAAATAAATATTCAATGAACGGGAATGAAACTGGTTTAATGAATGTTGTCTCTTTACACTTCGGTTCGAAATATAGACAGATAACAAAAATTAATTTTCGTAGTTAACAATTGTGATGAGTTGGCACAAGATTGTTAAGTTAGGTGTAAATGTGTTAACGCAAGAAATAAATGCGGGTAAATTTGTTCTTACTCGTTCGGCATCGTGTTTCAGACTATTCTTTCCAAAAATTACAAGTCTCGATTTTGTGAAAGTTTGAGGAATTCTGGAAGGGATAAAAAATGTTGTGATGGACTGAGATTGCTGAAAAATGAAGAGATAAGATGTGAGAAATTCTGATTCAACAATGCATGGAAAAACCTGCAAAACGTGTGGGAGAAGAAAATCTAGATCAATTTTTCCAAACATGTGCGAGGTGTGATCGCACGGGGTGTGTTACAAAATCCCGAGATAATCCCTTTATGACTGTAGAAGAGAACAGAGAAGATATTTACGGATGACGCTTCGGGTCGAACATCGTAATTTTTTCATCGATAATTGCATGGATAATATAAATGAGAACTGCGACTATTTGAAAGTAATACAAAAATAAAAAAAGTTTGAAAGTAATACAAAGACAAAGAACTAAGAGGACAAAGAAATACATCGATGTTGGTCCGAAATCCGAAATAAGTTTTAAACAGTACTGTTCTGTCGCATTCCCTGTAAAAACATTTCGATACATCTAAGATTAATAGTTAACCCTAGGACCTCACTTCGGGGTAATCCTATCCACAGAATTTTTTCAATTGATTGGCTATTCAAAAATTTTGGATAGAGGACTTGGCTGTTTCACGCATTAGCAGGGGAGAGTTCATACTCGAGGATAGTGGCCTAAGCACTTTCAGTTGTTGCTCTACCATCGCAGTATGACCATCGAAAAAGTGCTTGAGGTTATAGCGTAACCCCAGTATAAATTGAAAATTTCGAATTCCCCTCTTGTGAAAAACGTGTAAAAGTTTAATTCTCCCTTTCATCATGTTCTTTTACTTCTTTTGTAATGTTTTTCACAGGAGGTAACGCTTAGAATTCAGGATTTTGGCATGCAGAAAAATCTAACAATTTTTTTCCTACAGGAGGAGAAATTCGAAAAAAATGTGTTGCTTTGTAAATAACGGTATTTTATAGTGCCATAAAAAAATATAGCTCTATTCTAAAATGGTCATCATGTTTCCCAGAATTTTAGGTATATTTTGAAAAAAAATGTATGTCGGTACGACGTAAACTGAAGTCATGGCAATGTGTTCAGGAATTACGAGGTTTTCGTAATTCCTGAATTATTCATAATTATCGCGGGAAATAGACGAGCGAGTCACGCCGGGCAATTACTCATGGCAGCCGCCGACGGCGCCACTTTTCGGGGCATTTCCTCTCATCGATCGCGTGATCGGCTTTTCCCTTTCTCTTCCTCATTCTTTCTTCATCGATCTCACGGACCACACGCATCGTCTCACGTGGATTTTGCATACGGGAAATTTCTCTGGGAATTGGTAGTTCTCTGTGCGGGCTAATCATTCGAAACGGGAAATAATAACACGCGAGTATTCGGGATAGTTTTCCTCACGCGGCGGGCGGGATAAAGTATCGCTCAACGGGCGGATCGCCAAAATCTCGGTCGATTCGACCTCATCGGGTCCGGCCGCGTCGCGTTACCGGCGACGGCCATTGTCGGGTCATACTCGGGCACGTCTCTCACGGCCGACAACTCACCGGTTTTCTGGCAACGTCCTTACACTTATTAGCTACCTTTCTTTTCTGTATCGTCGACCTTTAGAGAATATATTTTTGCTATCGTTTCTTTCAACCGTTGAACTTGAGCCCTCTTCTCTCCACCTACACCAGATCCCTTCACAAACACAATGGTTTTAAGTAATGGGGTAACCGTAAGCCCAAAGGGTAATTTTTGTTATACCAAGGAAGTGTGGGGTCCTAGGGGTCAAACGACCTGATTCCACACGTTCCACAATCAAAGAAATAAAATAATAAACAATACAAAATTTAAAGGAAAATCATAAAAACATTCTTTAACGGGAAATATTCGTGTTTCTGATACAAAAAGGTGTTTCGCATATGGTGCAGAACGAGGATACTTTTTAAACTTTCTCCAATAATGCATTTTTTTTTAAATATTGCTTTTAGTCGGTCAACATGGGTCACCTATGTGGGTAATACTTATGTGTAAGTATCAGTCGACCTAAAAGTAAACGAAAGCTGACAAAAGCCAGTTTTTACTACGGGCAAAATTCTCCATATGCGTGTACGTAAATTATTCAATGTAACTATACTTTCAACCGTCGACGATAGGCAGGCGAAAGGCGAAAGGCGTAAAAGAGAGCGCAAGGCGAGAGGATCTCTAGTTACGGATAACTCGGCGCCATCAGCGATCCGTTACCATCATGGTCCCCAATAGTCGCGTCACCTCATTTGCGCTTTCATCGGTAGAGTGTTGGGTGCTACTCGTACAACGAATGAAGTAAAAAGAGAGAACCAAGGGAGAATGAGAAGGCGAGAGAGGTGGGAGTAAGAGAATATATGAAGACCATGAGGTAACGCGTATCATACATACCGGAATATTAGATTTCCTACTGCGGTTTTTAACCATCTAAGCACTCGAACGTCTAATCCACTGATCTTACCCCGGGGAAATTACACTAAATTCGTGTGCGTCACCCTTCTCCATTTAGTAGTTTCTTCCCTACAGCATCAAGCTCAAGCATCCGTTTTCCGTATTTTTTCTCTGTTTCTCTTCACCAACTTCCTTTGGATTTTTTTCATCTTCTGGCTACATTGTGACTACTGCTGCTTCGTACTGCAGTATCTTTTCTATTTTCTCATGTGTCAACCAGTTTGTCATAGTAGCGCTGTAATCGTGGCAGAACCACCATTCCGTGCATTTCGATAAAAGTGTTATAGTAAAGTAGTGCTCCCAAATGTCGCAAAATGAAAAACTAAACATGAGTGATTCCTATGATACAAAGCCCAACTTGTAAAAAAGAAAATCTTTAATAAGCACTTGAAGGCAAGTAGCATCTGTGTGAAGTAACCGCATTGACACATGTAAGACATAATCGAAGATTTGTGTTCGAAGGCCGACACATCATAGATGCAGAATCAGTGTAGAAACAATGTTTTTTCTAGGAATGGGTATGGAGATATTTTGGGCATCTAGAATTTCTAGATGTGACTATTATCAGTGAAGAAAAGGCTTAGAAATCCAAACATGTATGTTATTTCGAAAACTAAGAGGAATTTGCAAGAAAGTTTCCAACCAAAGTTGTTGAGCGAGAGATTTTACCCCGAAAATTGAAAAACTTTTTTCTTCTATCTTCTACAATTTAGCCGTAAAATTAAATTTTTATAACAACAATAGCAACTCGAGGGGTACTATTGGTGTCGTTGTTATTGTTGTATTTGTATTTACCTTACTATGTGAGCTGTTGCAGATTCGAAGGTCCCCGAGGTCAATTCGCGTATCATCAGCTGCGCAGCTCTCGGACAATGGCGACTACTACTTTTACACCGGCTTTATTTACTTTCACACAAAATACATCGGTAAGGGTGGGACGCAAGCTTTCAAGAGTAGTGACAGTTTTTTAAATCAGAGCTCGTTAATTCATTCGTATTTTCATATCGAATCCTACATATATGTATAAATTAGGGTGACCGTTATTTTGGCTTCGGTGAAATTTTTTTTACGTCTGGCAAAAAAAGTAATCAAGGTATGATAAAAAAAAATCTGTGTAAAATTTGGACGCGCTGGGATAAGGAGAACACGTGCCACCGAGCGTAGGTGCGTAGGTTACGTAGGTTACGTAGGTTACGTAGGTGCGTCGAAAATTAATTCACTGCTTCGATTTCCTGCCGCAATGTGGCCAAACCGCCAAGTCCGATTTCAAGTTTTCTATTAATTTTTCAATTTACTCATGACTGTACATAATTGATGGAAAAAAATCAGTATATAAAATATTTTGTACCTCTTAATATGTATAATCAATATACCCAATTCCAGATTGTTTAATTTTTAGTATGAGACTAATGAATATTTTAGTGCAGCAATTTAAAAAATTCATGTATTTTCGAAAATAAAACTGCTCGGTGGCACGTGTTCTCCTTATCCCAGCGCGTTCAAATTTTACACAGATTTTTTAAATCACATCTTGATTACTTTTTTTGCTAGACGTAAAAAACATTTTACCGAAGCCAAAATAACGGTCACCCTAGTATACATATACATTAGGGTGTATAAAAAAACTTAATTTTAAATTTTTCCCTTAACAGGCTGAACAGTTTAGGTTGCATGAAGAAAGAAGTCAATAAAAACGTTCGCTCTTAATATGAATATTTAGAGGTGCCTCAACGCACTTTTCTATTTTCCATAAGAATAACATGGGAACATAGCTGAGAATAAAATTGAAAAAAAAAATTTTTATGTTCCTTCTAATAGCCTGAAAAGTGTCAGTTGCATAAAGAAATTTACGAAATTTACAAAAATTGCCGTGAAGAAAAAATACGACTTTTCATACATTTTGAATATTAAACTCAAATATCACTTAAATGGCTACGTTTATCAGAAAAGTGTAACAAAGTTTTTTTTTAGGGCGTTTGATTCTCTATAAAACTATGTTATATACTTATCTATAGGATATGCCATTGCTGAGATATAAAGTTCCTAAAGTTAAAAAAAATGTCCCATGGTATTCTTATGGAAAATAGAAAAGTGCGATGAGGCACTTCTAAATATTGATATTAAGAGCTAAAATTTCCATTGGCTGCTTTCTTCATGTAAGCGAAACATTTCAGCCTGTTAGCTGGAAATTTAAAAAAATGTTTTTTTTTACACACTCTAATATACTTATCTGCGGTATTCCGCGCCAAATCGACCACTTTTAAATTCGACCGCTTTTGATTTCGCTGAAACTTTTATGTTATGTTATACTGCCACACTAAAAACGTTTCTGCGATTTACTTCGAAGTTTTTTAGCCAAACAAAAAAAAAGTTGTGAATAAAAAAAATGCTTTTGTGCTTGAATTTTTTCAAACGCTCATAACTTTTTCGAAAATCGTTTAGAATTTCTATTTATTCAAACTTTACAACGACTGTATAAACGAACGTGTTTGTTCTATCACTGAGAAATTTATTGTCAGTTATTTATTAATAACTGACAATTATTGGCAAGTTTCCAAAATCTACAACAAAAATTCAAACCAAAAATCTGGTCACAGTACACAAGTACGGGTACCTGCACACATCTGAAGTATACATCCGGACCAGTTGGCCTTATATTTTCACTTCTATAAGAGTTTACGGTTGAGATTCGAACCCGGAACCGATGGACTGGTCAAGAGATGACCACATTAACGGGCATCAAGCTCAGCTGTTCAACTCAGAATCGAGGGTACCGCCTCTCGCGGTAGCAGAGCGCAACTCCGTGCCACTAGTAACCAGCGCCTTCAGCGACAATATTGTTAATCGAAGTAGGTACATACATTCAGTGCCGTGCTGCGAAGAAGGACCCTGAGAACACGACTCGCGCGTGACATCACCCGACGGCCCGCGCGAGTCTTCTAATAAATTGTTCACGCTTCACTCACACCCGTCCTAATGCCAAATGAATTATAATCCCTATAAGTAAGCGGAAATATATTTTTATTTGTATTATTATATTAATTCTCATACTTTCATCAAACGATAAAGCGTTATCCCCGAAAACAAGCCAATCATCCATCCGGCCGCGAATCAAAAGTACCAGAAGGTGCATCTATTTCATAAGCAATGAGATGGTCCAGTTGGTAGCGTTCCTGACTTCGGTCCCGAGGGGCGCGGGATCGTTCCCCGCGCTCAGTATTTATTTAATTTTTTTTGATGAGGCAATTGTTCATTCGTGAAACACGCTCATTGAAAGAACAATTTTGTAATCGTATGATAATACATCTATAATTTAGATGTATTATTATATTTGTTAGGAAATTGAATAAATTTCAAATAGTACTCATTCCTTCACATTATCTCACTTCATTCTTTCATTGTCTCATTTATACGTCCTAACTTACACCCATCTGGAGAGGAACTGCCTTTCTCGTCTCGCCGTTCCGAAATTATTCGCTCACATAATCGGGAGTCGAAAATACCCGGCTTCGTATACATATTTCGTATTACATATTATACTTTATAATACTTCCATACTTTCTCTACTTATTCATACTTTCATCAAGCGATAAAACATTATACCTGAAAACAAGCCAATCATCCATCCGGCCGCGAAGCACAAGTAACAAAAGGTGCACTCAGTTCACAAGCGATGAGATGGTCCCGTTGGTAGCGTGCCTGACTTCGGTCCGGAGGGGCACGGGATCGACCCCCGTGATCAGTATTTAAAAAAATTTTTTTTTATTGGGCTGATTGTTCAATCGTGAAACACGCTCAAGCAAATTTCAAAAGAATATATATATCACATTCGTCATGACGCGAAGTAGGCAAAACACCGAAAAATCAAAGCGTTAGTGCTGAATGTCAAAGTATTTTCACCTTTTTCGATGTCAGTCTTTACGCTTGAAGAATTTTTTGTTGTTGTTTCTTTTACTTACATGATTAAATTCGGTGGTTTCCTACAGAAAGAAGTGAAATCCACATTTAAAACTTTATGAAGTAAAATTGTACACCAAGTAATACAAATAGTAGTTTTCGTCGAAAAGTATTTTTTTCAAATAATGTGAAAAATAGAATCAACATTAAAAAAAAAAAAAAATCAAACTTGGGGTGCATGGTTAAGAAAAAGAGGTTAAGAAAAAGAAAAATATAAAAAATACTGAGCGCGGGGAACGATCCCGCGACACTGCGGACCGGAGTCAGGAACGCTACCAACTGGACCACCTCATTGCTTGTGAAATAGGTGCACCTTCTGGTACTTGTGATTCGCGGCCGGCTTGTTTTCGGGGATAATGCTTTATCGTTTGATGAAAGTATGAGAATTAATATAATAATACAAATATAAATATATTTCCGCTTACTTATAGAGATTATAATTCATCTGGCATTAGGCCGGGTGTGAGTGAAGCGTGAACAATTTATTAGAAGAGTCTCGCGCGGGCAGAAAAAAACTCGAAACAAAAGATTTCAAATGTATAAACAAAATTCTTCTGTCTAATGCGTGTCATCTCAAAATCTTTTATTTATCACCTTATTTCGAATACATACTTATTGCAAAATACAGATATATATTAAATTCACATGCATTCTATTGCAATTTGCAGTAATAATACATCATCCGCAGTAGAAAAACACAATCCACTACATATAATACTGCGAATGTCACTTTGCATGGATTTGAGACTCGGGGTTCTGGTGATCGCATAACACGTTACTGGGGAGCTCACGGATTTACCACTAGCGAACCTGACGAAAAATGCTCTAACTAAAAATGACAGGTCGAGAGTAGAGAGAGAGAGAGAGAGAGAGTTTGACGCCTCGGAGTTTTCTTGACGGATTTTTCGTTTATTTCGCAATAAAATAGACCGCGAAGTGTTTTAAAACATGAAGTGATGTGGTATGCACGGTGCTCTGGTCTGAAAAGACGTGGGAAATGTGCGTAGAATTCATAATAAAAAGAATACTTCTGGGTTCGACAATACTGTCATGGAGGACGAAAGTCGCCTCGGTTTTTCTATGATTGAATACTAATTAACGAAAAAATTGCCACAAAAAAAACTACCAGAGCACCATTCTTCTCAGGGAAGAAAATTAACTTTTTATTGTTATTCATTCAATAAAAGCATATTGTGCGAGAAATCCGTCAAGAAAGATTTTTAGTTCGTGGATTTGCCACTTGGCGCTTCGTGTGCTATCGCTTGATGCCCGTTAAACACTCAACCAGAGTGCCGGTTCGAGTTAATTTATTAGATGTTAAAAAAAGTTTTGTTGACTTAACAACCGCGATGCTATGACTTTATTAGGACAAAATGTCCTTTTTATGGCCTCGGGGAGGTAGGATATTTGTATGTATTCCGAATAAATTCATACTTCATCTGATGTGTGAGATCGCCACACGTCTGAGACCCTTTTGGAAATTATTAAGTATCCAGAAATATTCAAGAACGTAATACCTTATCTATGTGAAAAATAAGATGAAAGAAGCTCCTTCTCCAAGGTGGCTAGCATGTCCCTAGTGGGGGTAACTTCAATGAAATTTAGGCCATTTCACCGATTCTGAAGTGCTGTCGGATGAGCTCGAGTGTGTGACAATTTTTGTACTTTCAAAATATCATCCTTATCCTTTCCCCATTCCTCGTATTATATTTACGGAAGCCAAAAAATAGTATTTTGTGATTAACCATAGTAGGTCCAAAACGACAGTTCATTGAATCAAGTAATTTATCATTAAGATCGCGGCACACTATATCAATGCCATTCAATTAAAATGAATTCGCTTCGAATGATGACTAATTTCATCGTCTGTTTTTGTTAATCGTCATAGATATACACATTTTTTCTTGATGTACGGGGTGACAGTTATAACGTGGCTATCTCCTCTTATTTTGCTTCCCGTTAAGATGTTCGAACAGATCAGGGGTGCTTTTTGAAAGAAATGTTATACATTTTTTTAATACAAATTCGACCTTTACTTGGAAATAATATGTTTCGCAGGAAAAACGTGACCACTGCAGAAAACGTGATAGGAAATTTTTTTCCTACAGGAATAAGTAGACTTTCTTCCGGGGATACCCAAAAAAAAATTTTTTCTAGAACAGTTATTCAAGTCATGAAGAAAATCTATATCGAAAATGCGTATTATCTATAAATGTAAACGAATCTGAGCAAAACGCTGGAATCGTATGAACGGGAATGTAGGGTAATTTTTTTTTCTGTTTGTGGCACAATTTTTGTTTTAGAAATTTTTGTGGACGAACCACATAAATGTACTCATCTCATGTTTTATCACACCATTTTTTGTTTTTTCTGGTATAAACAAACCGCAAATAATAAGAAAAAAATCGATTATTTTTCCCGTTCAAATTCATTTTCAGACAAACGTCATTTTTTCGATTTCACTCATTCCGTCTACGAATTACTCATCTTCTTCTATTTTTTTCAATAATTCTCACACATACTCTTTATCTTGTTCAACTTCACTCATTCTCTGTTGTAATTATCCGCTTGCATTCATTCCTACTCATTCTCGGGAAAACAATGTTTTCCTATCCCCTACAAAAGTAGCGAGTAGCAAAATCAAATTTGCTCCCCAAGTAAAAATGAATATATATAAACATATAAAATTGTATATTAATTGATCATATACAATTATATACAAAAATTGGCCCGATATAATTTTATATAGTTCGATATAAACTTATACGATTGTATACTATACTGATATGCAGTTATATACCATAGTATATGAATATGCAAAATTCTATCGGGTCAATATTTGTATACAATTGTATATGACCAATTAATATACAACTTTATATACAACATACTTTATATATAATTATAAACAATCGTATATTATTAATAGTAATTATTATTAATAATTTACGATTGTATATTATTATCATTTACAGGATTTTATATTTGTTGTGCATAGTTAAATCTGTATGTCTGTCCAACGTACAACGTAAATTTTTGAGGTGATAGAGGTGACCTTGAAATCTTCAAAGCGCCTCCACACGAAGGCGCTCTTAGCCACCATTCGATGACCCCCTAAAAACTATGCAATTTTCGTTCCAAAAGTTTTTTTAAAAATATTCTTCGGAATGGATTTTTCTGAAAATTGGTGTGTGAACCTTTTTTGGGTTCTTTAATGGAATTCTGAAGAAAAAAACATGATGGTCCCATTTGAAAAAAAAGGTGACCTTGAAATCTTCAAACCGCCGCCGCACGGATAAAGCTCGTAGCAACCATTCTATGACCCCCTGCGAACTATGCAACTTTTGTTTCAAAAGTTTTTTTCCAAGTCCGATATTTGAGGAAATATTTCTACTAATGAAAGTTGTTGCCTCACCCTGTATACAGTTATATTCCCAAAGAAAATAAAAGTATTCATATACAGTCATATACAATTTTATATGCAGTGAATAGAAGTTTCACGTATATATATAAATATATACAACAGTATATTTATATAATTATATATTATATAATATTTAATTATATAAACTCCTTATAAAAATAGTATCTCCATATATCTTTTTCTAATATATAAAATTCTCGTGTAGCAATGTTTGTTACCAAACTCCTCCGAAACGGCTGGACCGATTTGTATGAAATTTTGTGTGCATATCGGGTAGGTCTGAGAATCGGCCAATATCAATTTTCATACCCCTAAATGATAAGGGTGACCCACCCCGAAATATTTATTTTTTTTTACAAAATTTTTTATTTTTATTTTATTATGATTTAGCACTGAAAAATACATACGACTTCAAATTTTCACTCTTCTACGATCAACCCCTGTTTTTTAATCGCGATTTTTATATTATTCTGTTCCATCCACAGATCCGCAATAGGGTTGCAAGATCGCAATCGAATATAGGAATTGTAGTACGATGAATTTTCTTAGAAATAATGTATATGGCAAAACAACGTTTGCTGGGTCAGCTAGTTTTTATATATAGAAGTATATATAATTTTATCAAATCAAATTTGATGGAAGTACATTTTTATCTGATGATATATACGAATATATACAGTTATATACAATTGTATATACATTTATATATATAAATGTATAATTTTATATCATTTTTATATATTTATATCTAAGTATATACAATCATTTTTTCTCGGGTCCCCGCTACAAAAGTAGTGCGCTGCTGTGGCTTATTGCTACTTGGGTAAAGTGGTAGCGAGGAAAACATATTTTCTAGTACACCTGTACCGTGTAGCGAGTAGCGCTCGCTAAAAATGTTGGACTTATCTCTGCATAGCAATCGAATGTGGATCTTCCGCCAACCACATGCGCATCAGAAAAACGTATTTTCATATTACTGGAAATAGCGATCAAAGGGGAGCTAAAGACTGATAAGAGAGAAGACGAAAAAGAGGACAGAAGCGAGGAGAAAATTAAAATTTGATTGTTCATTCCGGGCACGAAGTCCACCGGAAAGAACGCAGATCATTTTTATGTTCATAGAATATCCCAGGTGGAAAGTTTTTATGAGGATTGTATAAAAATTCTATAGAATACATTTTATACAAATTGTATATGAAAATGGACATATACAATTCTTATAGAATGTATAAAAATTGAAACATGATTTTTGTGGGGAAAGACATTTTTTTCTGGGCAAAATGTGCAAATACATAAAAAGACAGAGTGATGAAATCGTTTTTTTTTCAATTAAAATAAATTAAATTCTAGCGCTTTCCACTCCGTATTTACCTCGACACGTAGAACATTTGTGCATTTGCTATTCATCCTGTTCGGTGATCTTGTTTCTTGCTTCTTACATTTTCTTCATCCTTTCGATGTTTGTTCAACGTCATGAACAAAATATTCGCAGTAAACAAATCGTATATCAACCGCTTCGTCAACCCTTGTTCATAATGTCATTACCGTCAATATCAATGTCAATGACACGAATACCACTATAGATCATCAGTTGTTTATTGATCATCATCACGACATCGAGTTTTTTAGCGAGGTGTATCGCGTTGCATTGAAAAACTGCAGCTGATAGGATGATCTGTCAAAGTCTGTACATCTGTTGATATACGATTCGTTTAATACGAATATTTTGTTCATCGCGTTGAACAAACATTGAAACGATCAAGAAATAGTAAGAAGAAACAAAAAAACAAGATCGTCAAACAGGATGAAACACAGATACAACATCTTTGCACATGTCGAGGTAAATACGGAATGGGAAGAGTATTCGACTGAGATTAATTTTAATTGAAAAAAAAAACGATTTATCACAATTATTTGTTTCTGTATTTGCACATTTTGCCCAGAAAACAATTTCTTTCCCCACAAAAACCATTTTTTAATTTTTATACATTCTATAAGGATTGTATATGTCTATTTTCATATACAATTTGTATAAAATTTATTCTATAGAATTTCTATACAATCCTCATAAAAATTTTCCACCTGGGATGAAGAAAAGAGAAAACAGGAAGACATGGTTTGATGATAGCCCGGGATCACTACGGCAACCTCAACATTTCAAATCTTTACGGATGGTTCTCCTGAAGCCTCTGGAGCTCAATTTTGCAATAGTCTGTAAAACAAAAAGCAAGAGGGGCATCGGGGAAGTATGAGAAAAGAGATTGCAAGAATGTATAGACTAAAGAAGAAGGACGAGTACAGAATGAAGCACGAATTCTCACCATTTGTACTGAAGGATGATAAATACGTGGAGAGTGCAGATTTTCAGGAATCTTTGAACGTTGATTCACGGTTAACATGAATTTTAGAAACAGGCGTGACGTTGAAATGGTACACCACGTTCGTTCAACCATTTTAGCACCAAGGTGAACGCCTGTAACTTCGTCAGTTCAAGTTAACTTATTCAAGTTATAGGAAATTGAATTAAGCAATCTGATAAAAATGTTTTATGACTCCAATCTTTTTAACCACATTTTATGCACTTAACTCGACTATTGTGTAGTAAAATTTACACATAATAAAAATGTATTAAAATATTCTTTGCTGTGAGGTCGATCGACTCAGTGTCTTCAATCACGCATGTTCTATCAATAGAAGGTAACGCCAAACCGTATGCTAGCCCGTAAAATTGTGGTTAGCAAAGGAATCACACGGAATTTGTAAGTTTCATGTATGTCGTTTTTCTTATGCTTTGTTTTCATTCTTCTCATCTCGAGTAGCCTTTCCATACGTCAAGGGCCGTACCTGGACCCGCGACAGCGTGTTCCGCGAGGATCTAGGCTTGGGATTTATCGGCCGTAAAAAAAGGGTTGATAACGGACTACCCTGGCCTTGCGGCCCGCGCGCGGCTCCGCACATCAAGGGTCGTCCACCATCTGGGAACCAGACCAACACTTGGAAGTTTCCAATGGTTTTCAGTTACTCGAGAAAATGCAAGAATATTTTCCTTTTTTTTTATTTCTATGAGTTATACGTGAGTCTTCTCAACTAACACGTTAGGTCATCTTTGCGTCGAACCTATTTAATATAAAGTAAGTTATGACGCACAACTTTTGTAAGAAGCATTGTTCGATAAAACGCATTCCATAAAAAAATTACACAAAAAAATAGACTTTTTAATTTTTTATATTTTTTAAATGTAAAAAGTAACTATGATTTTTACGAAAATTCGAGGGCATGTCCTATAGGTCCAAACGACTTTCAAAAAAATTGGCGCTGCTCTTGTGCCTTTGAATAGAAGTCGGTAAAAATTCCGCTATTCCGACTGGACTATAAACATACCATTTCATCGCCCATTCGATATAACTTCGTCAAAAGATAGTTGGATAAAAAAAAATGTACATCCAATTCATTGTGTGTCTCTTCAGTGTTTACTTATTCTGAAGTCAATGAAGACGTTTTCATTAAATTATTTTTATCCCCATACATTTCAAACAGTGATTATTTGAGCCGAAAATAATACATATTGTATACAGCTCGTATTTAAGAGACGCAATTTCAGTGAAGAAGTTATGTACAGAAGGTACATAACTTCGATACAGGTCGCAATGTTTGTCTGAAAAAAAAACCGAGAAGAGTATTAATTTTGATGAGATTATCTTCGATGTGGACTAAAACAAACCTCAAAAAACTTTTTTTAACTGACTTTTCAACGCAATTGAACAGTTATTTTTTCTTGAAAAATCATTTTTTGATTCTACCTTCCAGAAATAGGGTAAAGTACCCAGTATTCGGCCCTGAGCCACTAGTCGGCCTTTTTAGAATTTGCGATGCGTGCAAACAGTGTTGACACTAGTGTTCATGCTCTTCGCACGCATCGCAAATTCTAAAAAGGCCGACTAGTGGTTCAGGGCCGAATACTGGATACTTTACCCTATTCGGATTTTATTTCTCCCGATTTTTTTAGTTCATATCGAAGATAATTTCATCAAAATTAATAATATTTTTGGTTTTTTTTCAGGCAAAAATTGCGAGCTGTATCCTGCACACGAATTGGATGCGTCAGCGGCGAGGCGCTCTACAATTACATTGATAACGGGACTTAACCCTTGGACCTCACTCCAGGGTAATCCTAACCTCACCATTTTTTCAACGGATTAGGCTATCCAAAAGTTTTGGATAGAGGGCTTAGCTGTTTCTCACATTAGAAGGGAAGAGTTCATACTCGAGGATAGTGGCCTAAGCACCTTGAGTTGTTGCTCTACCATCACAGTGTGACCATCGAAAAAGTGCCTGGGGTTAGCGTAAACCCAGTATAAATTGGAAATTTCGAATTCACCTCTTGTGAAAAACGTGTCAAAGTTTAGAATTTCGCTTTTGTAATTTTTTTCACAGGAGGTAATGCTTAAAATTCAGGATTTTGGCATGCAGAAAAATCTAACAATTTTTTTCCTACAAGAGGAGAAATTCGAAAAAAAAATTGTAGCTTCATTAATAACGGTATTTTTTACTGTTATAAAAAAAAATGGTTCTATTCTAAAATAGTCATCACGTTTCCCAGAATTTTAGGTATATTTTGAAAAAAAAATGTACGTCAGTACGACGTAAACTGAAGTCATGGCAATGGTATCAAGTAGTGGGGTAACCGTAATCCCAGAGTGTAATTTTTGTTATACCAAGGAAGTGTGGGGTCCTAGGGTTAAAATACAATTCTGAAGATTGTACAAATTTTTTAATTTAGTTCAAATATATATACAATATCCTCAAAAGTTAATTTGGCTAATTATTTTTTTGCCGTCCAACAACGCTTCCCAAAAACGGCTAAACTCGGACCGTCTAATTGGCACGCCGGTCTTAGGGTTAGAATTGTACCGCTCCTTATCGGAAACATCACTCGCCTGAATATTTATAAGCTCAACACCTATAGTATTGGGATCCATCCTGAAGTATAGAAGGCTGCTTTTTTCTCCATTGAATCTGCCAAGCTGATTGATAATAAATATTATCGACGATTTTTTTCGCGAACTTTGGAAAGGCTCTGTTACCTGGATAACTTGTTTTTAAGAAACTTTTTTATCGTTTAAAAGACCGTTAAATTTGTGTGAATACCCTTATCCTGAAATTCTGTGTGATTTTTTATAATTCCTATGAGGTTAATCTAAAAAGCGGGCAGATTTGTAATGCGATGGGAAAAAGTTGTGTTTTATCTGGTTTCGCCATAAGAAATGATCCCAAAATTACTCAATTTTATCGCGATTTTTCACAAATATATGCATTACTAAAGAACCCAACATATTTAAAATACCGCATCATACGGACAATTATCATACTAAGATTCAAATGTTACAGACATGGAGAAGTAAATGTTTGGAATTTTTCAACAAATGATACTAATTACTAGATAATAAAAAGAGTCAAAGACTTTTGCGTTATTCTTGCGCTTCTCGAAAGAAATTCGCATATACGAGGAATTTTCATTCCCGTTCTCACAATATATTACGCGGATGCACTGACTGTGTACCATTATCATTCAGCATAATACATACATACAATACAATAATAAATACAAACACATACACATGCGTGGATGTACCGTAATCCCATATCACACGTAACATTAACGCTTTTGCGGTAATGGCGCAATGATTCGCGGCGTAATTACGCCACCGGGGAACAGTCCATACCATGAAACCAACAAACATTACATTGCAGAACGAATGACGCAAAATTCTCCTAGTCCGTTCGTCGCTTATTTTCATAACGAGATAATAATATAGAATCTCACCATAGAACGACCTTCACCGAGCTGGTTAATGGATGAAAAGTATTTTATATTCAATTAAATATTTCAATAAATATATTGCAAATGGGTTGTCTAAAAAATGTCAGTCCAGAATATGATTAATTAACAAATAAAAAAAAAATTTTTTTTTAACATTTCACTGGTTTGGTTAATAGCCAAATTCCATACCAATCGAACGTATGAAGCTCATAGAATATGCAAACGTTAGGTTGACAATTTTTTTCCCGTCACAACTCTTGGGTAGGCAGGTATAAACAGGTAAATCGAAACTAGTAACTTGCACCGGTCTGGTTAATGAATTAAACTTAAATAACATAAATATTATTTCATTACGAAGACGGTGGTATAGGGTTGTCTGCGAAAAATCAGTCCTGAATTCCGGTTGTCGAGTTTTAAAAAGTGAAATATTGCTGCGAGTGAATACGTGCGACAGAGAGGTCCCAGCGAACCATCCCATGCGATAGAAGAGTACATAGCATTGCAGCTGTGTCATTTTTTTTTTTAATAAAGTAATTATATATGTATGTATATATTTTAAGTGACATAAAAGTATATACATCTTTAGTAAATAAATAGTCAATAGTAATACATTTATAATACTAATCTTGCAAATTTTATTTCTATTATTAGCAGACAAAATAAAAACAAAAATAAAAAAAAATCTTCTTATTATTGTAATAAAATATAAACACAAAAGTTTTTTAATTTTTCAAATTATTCCGGATCTGAGTCATCGGACACATAATTGTAATCTCCAACTTTTGGACATTCTTCGTCATCACTTTCTGTTTCAGGTTTTTCGACAATGTCTTCTATCCTCAAAGGTTTATGACCCCCAATGAACCCTACTGGTTTTAAATATTCATGTAAGAACCAACTCGCAGATGACGAAGAACGTCCAGAAGCTGGAGATCACAATTATATGTCCGATGACTCGGATCCTGAATAATTTGAAAAATGAAAAAACTTCTGTGCTTATACTTTATTACCATAAAAAGAAGTTTTATTTTTATATTTGTTTTTATTTTGTCTGCTAATAATATAAATAAAATTTGCAAGATTAGTATTATATATGTATTAGTATTAACTTTCTATTTACTAAAGATGTATATACTTTAATGTCACTTAAAATATATACATACATATATAATTACTTTATTAAAAAAAAATGACACAGCTGCAATGCTGTGTACTCTTCTATCGCATAGGATGGTTCGCTGGGACCTCTCTGTCGCACGTATTCACTCGCAGCAATATTTCACTTTTTAAAACTCGACAACCGGAATTCAGGACTGATTTTTCGCAGACAACCCTATACCACCGTGTTCATAATGAAATAACCTTTATGTTATTTAAGTTTAATTCATTAACCAGACCGGTGCAAGTTACTAGTTTCGATTTACCTGTTTATACCTGCCTACCCAAGAGTTGTGACGGGAAAAAAATTGTCAACCTAACGCTTGCATATTCTATGGGCTTCATACGTTCGATTGCTATGGAATTTGGCTATTAACCAAACCAGTGAAATGTTAAAAAAAATTTGTTTTTTTATTTTTTAATCAATCATAGTCTGGACTGAAATTTTTTAGACAACCCATTTGCAATATATTTATTGAAATATTTAATTGAATATAAAATACTTTTCATCCATTAACCAGCTCGGTGAAGGTCGTTCTATGGTGGGATCTTAGACTATAAATTCTTCGGAGGGTGAAAGATGAACGAGAGAGGCAAAGGGTAAAAACTAACGAGAGAAAAATTGGATGTAAGATGGAAAAGTACGGCAGCAACTATAAAACAAGAGGAAAAAATAAGGACGAAGATATATGACGAATCGTTTTTTTCTTGGGTTCATCCGTCAACGTATATCAGGCGACCCGTTTGTATAACACTGTGAGAGAATAGAGAAATTAATGTTCGAAGAGTCTTTTATACAAAAGAACACATTTATTGGGAATATATATACGCGTCTACATTCGGCGAGTGTTCCCAACGTACTATCTCACGACAATGCTCTCTCTCATCTCTTCCATACCATACTCGCAACCGTTGGCACTCATTTTCAAAATTCCCTTACAACACTATATGTATATAGGCCAAAGTTCTGCATAGCAATGAATATTTCACTCATGATATTAAAGAATGCCATGTTGGAACCCAACAAAAATATAAATATTTGAATCTGAAATTCATGAGTGTAAGAAGAAAATCACTGATATTATGAGAATATTTTTTGGCTATTCAGCTGAATAAATCGAAACAAGAATATCCGGTGATGCTGGAAATAAAAAAAAATTGATCGTGCATACGTTGTTCCTCGACAATGTACATAACTTTAACATTACTTTTGCTAATAAACTTTCCGATGGATCAAAGATCTGAAAAATAATCTTTGTTCTTCTGCTGACAATGTACCCACGAAAGGAAACAAAAGTTCATCCTGGAAAACCTGCGACCCTCGGGTCGCAAACTTTTGTGAAATAATGTCCGTAGAATGGAAATATTATCCGATAGCAATGACGTTGATGAATCTCATCGGTTGTACGACTGAAATATTTTTTTCTGCATTGCACATATCCCTTCATTTATAGAATTCGAGACATCCAAAATGTCAAAGAGGAATAGTTGACTAAAAAATCATTTGGAATAGACAATAATTCGCATTTCCGGCGTGTATCATATGAACTTGACTTTGTGAATAATTCATTGTGGAGTTTTTCGAATGAAACAATGTCCTCGATATTGTCGGATATTTTTTATGTATTACGTATGACTCGCTCGGTATACGGTCATGGACCGAAAACCCCCTTGAAAGCTTTGCATCGCACGCGCGAATGAATGTGTTGGCTCCTTTTGCGGTTACGCAAGTGTAAAAAAAAGAAAAAGTTCTGAAAAAACATTCTTTTAAATGAAAATATGAAAAATAAGTGAATGATGCGCATATACATCAGCGTATTTGTTGTCGGTGAAAAATCGCTGCGAGGATAAGCATACAGTTGAGAGAACGTTGGAATAACGAATGGACATGTGCTATCAGACACAGAAATAACGTGGATATACCTCGTGAGAGACGTGCACATATCTTTGTACTTCGCACAAAAGTAGAACTGCATACGTATCTCTGTTTGTGTGAATATAAAAAATCAATGAAACTTTTACAAACCTCTTATGAACTTTCTATCATTTGTACGATACTTTAATTATACACGGTAATGTAACCAACATTTCGCGTTTTCATTTCATGTGTAAAAAATGAGTGCTAAATACTGTATCCTTCAGAGTTTGTGATTCCGTTTATAAAGTAAAAAGTAAAAAATGTACAAGTAATTAAAATCGTAGTTTTCGTCGAAAAGTATTTTTTTCAAATAGTCTGAAAAATAAAAATAACTTATTCCCAAAAAAAATGAAACTTGGCGTGCATAGTTAATTAAGTAAGAAAACGAGGTTCCATGATTTTATTTTATTTTTTGGAAAATGTTACTTTTATTTTCCAGACTATTCGAAAAAATACATTTCGACGAAAACTACTATTTTAATTACTTAGTGTAAATTTTTATTTTTTGAAGTTTTAAAAATGGATTTCACTTCTTTTTGTAGGAAACCACCGAATTTAATCGTATAAGACAAAAAAACAAACAAAAATTCTTCAAGCGTTGAAACTTTGACATCGGAAAAGGTTAAAATATTTTGACATTCAGCACTGACGCTTTGATTTTTCGGTGTTTTGCCTACTTCGCAACATAGCGAATGTTATATATATATTATTTAATTTTATATATTTATATAATTTTTTAGGGGGTATAAAGGGATGGAAATGGTTTAAATTTTGTTTCCCGTCATTGGGGATTTTCTGACTCTTCATTCTATACAAAATCATTGGCTAAACTTGAACAAAATTCAAGAATTTTGTTGCATTGCCACAATACAAACTTTGAAGTCATGAAAATGAAAGTAATTCAAAAATTCGAACGTACATCAGTTTTTTTCCATGAGAAAATGAAAAAAAAAACAATAAATTATAAGTATTGTTTACGACAATAATACAGTTTGACGTAGCCACCTATATTATGACATAATGATATTCGTATGACACCCGCTACTTCAGCGCTTTAAACAACCAATCACACAACAAATAAATCGACAACAATAAACTTATCAAAACTTCCATACTGCGCATACGGATTTTTTAAAAAAGAGCCCAGAGATGCAAAAGAGCAATTTTTGGCAAAAATCTTTCTGCTTGCACTTTTACCAAAAAATCAAAAATGAATATTTTGTCAATTCCTTTGTTCAAATCCAAGATAAACTTATGTACTAAAGAAATCTTTTTGGTTTTTTAATTATAGATGAAGCAATCATGAGTTATCGTGACTACCGCATGGAAACTTTTTTTTGAGGTGACGCATTTCTCACCACCACCACTGGCTTAATTTTCAATATTTTTAAATGAAAATTTAGCAGAATATTGTTAGAATAATGCTTAATAATGTACAAAAATTATAAAAATATTAATAAGTAAGGTACTTCGAAAAAGAAATCACAAAAATATGCTTTTTTTTTGTATCTCAGACCCTTTCCCTCATTTGAGGCGAAGTATGACACCCCGGAATTCGCCGTGAGTGCAAGCGATAACGGTCAAACGCGAAATGTATTTTCTCTAAAATTGTGACGATTTTTAGCGAGTCGGAAGCTGAGCTGCTTTTAGCCATAATTGTGCGTAAGCTAAATAAATTTGGATACATATTTAGAATAGCGGCGTATCTGGAAAAATGCTGAATAAATTTGAACGTGATTACTTGTCCTTTTTGGAAAAGATAGATTTGGAAATTTCGAAGCGGCCGAAGCGTGTGATACATCGCCTTAAGAGTCATCGAGCAATGGCATACGAAGCGCCAAGTAGCTAATTCACGAACTAACAATTTTTCGTGAGGGATTTTTCCCAAAATATGATATTATTGAATAATTTAAGATAAAAGATAAATTCTCTGCACTCGTGGAATCGCCGGCTAGTCGTATTTCTTATGACTTCTTCGTTAACATTATATTTACCTGACTAGTCATTTGGACTGGTCGTGCAATTTCAATTCAAAATTCCTACTGCATGTAACATTCGTTTTTTTTTGTAGCTATAAGTAGAGAATAAATTTTATGAGCTTTATAGTACTTTAAATATATTCGTAAGAAATATATTTTTTGTTATTGAAATTTATACCAGTACCAGTCAAAATGACTGGTGCACGTGTCTATGATGAAATGACATTGGGGGAGCTATAACAATTGATGGATACTACAAAGTTTTATCCGCACAGAAATATGATTTCTGGAGAATCATGAGACCGACGCCGAGAGATATATTATTTTAAATTATATTAAAATGTCAAAACGAAAGAAAGTTTCTGCATATTTGAAAAATGCAATAGTAGTCTTGATAGTAGATGTAAGTAAAGTTCGACCAGACCTTTGTTGTTTTCGGAAAAATAAAAGCTGTGCTGAGTTGTGCTTGACTTCGGCTGTGTTGTGCCGCAAAGGAAAAAAAAATGTTGATAATTGAAAAAGCTATGGACACAAATAAAAATTAAAAAATAATTAGCCCAGCCTTTTTTGATTTTCGAAAAAACAAAAATTATGCTGAATTGTGCTCGGCTTGTGCTGCCTTGTGCCGCAAATGACAAAAATCAATAAACACAATAGTTAGGAAAAAAATGTTTTGTTTATAATCATTTTGTTAATTAATTTTTTTTTATTTACGGGACAAAGCGGCACAAGTCTAGTACAACTCAGCACAATCTTTATTTTAATGAAATTAAAAAAAAAAAATTTTAAGAGGTTTTTTGTTCATAACTTTCTCTTTTATGAATTTTTTTTTTGTTTGCGGCGCAAGGCAGCACAAGTCGAGCACAACTCGGCACAATTTTTGTTTTTTCGAAAATAGAAAAAGACTGGGCTAACTATTTTGAAATTTGTATGTGTCCATAACTTTTTCAATTATCAACATTTTTTTTTTTCGTTTGCAGTGCAAAGTGCACAAGTCGAGCACAACTCAGCACAACGTTTGTTTTTTTGTAAATAAAAAAAGGCTGGGCTAACTTTCCCTACAATCGATAGTAGACTGTCAAGAATAGTGATGAGGAAATCGCTAATGACGACAATATGCATGGGATGCATGCAACTCCCTTCCAGTTCTAAAGACGAAGACGGAAGTGAAGTACCTAATCAGCAAACTGAAATTGCTTCAAACGCAACTTTTTGGAAAAGAATTGAAGAAGATGTTGCTGGAAGATTACCAGTTGAGAGCGTTCTCAAAAATGTAACCGGACGTACAGCACACCCTAAAAGAAACATTATGAAGGGGAATCTTACAATAGTGCGTTTATATTACTGATTGACAAGCAAAATTGAAGGCGTTTCGTGCATTATTGTGCGCACGTGAAGCGTACGAAGGAAGTATTTGGAAGCTACAACAGCCCTTTTTCCAGCCCTATGTGTAGACGTGATTTTACTACGATTCTGCGAAACATTCGTATCGGCAAAAGAAATCAGAGGAGTCGAGGTTTGCAAACAGACACATTTGTGAGAGTCTCAGCGGTTTGGGGCAGATTTATTGAGAACCTTTAAAATTGCTTCAAACCGGGAGCTTACATTACCGTAGATGGATGAGCAACTCTTTTCAACGATAACCAGATGCGGCCATTACCCAGTATATGCCAAACACCCCTCATAAATTTGGCATAAAATTTTGGCTGGCATCCGATGTATAGACGAATATGTGATAAGTCGCTTTCCGTATTTGGAAAAAGATGAAGCTCCAAATGCATCAACCCCCCAACCGAATTTGTCGTAATGAAACTTGTTAAGCCGTATACGGAGAAAGGTGGAACTGTAACAACCGACAATTTTTTTTACAAGTATTCCTTTGGCGTTAAAATTAATATCTATAAAGACTCCGTTGCTCGGAACAATACGCGCAAACCAGAAGGACATGCCGAAAATTTGCGAACTGAAGAAAGACAGCATCGCTTGTTTCTCAACGTTGTTGTACCAATCAAACGGATATACACGTACCGTTTAAAAGCACAAGCCAAATAAGGAGGTACTGCATACTTAGTACAAAACATAAACACGTCAAAATGGATAAAACTGCTAAGAAATTTCCTGAAACTGTATTGTTTTATAATACTACTAAATTTAGCGTTGATGTCACTGACCAAATCGCACGAAAACATACCGTAAAATCAGGTTCCAGAACGTAGCGACTTCAAGTATTTTGCAACATTTTAGATTTAGCCGAAATAAATTGATGGGTATTGTACAAGAATACAACAGAAGGAAATATCTCAAGGAAACACTTTCTGTTTCAATTGGCAGAAGAATTTGCTCCAAAATATCAGACTTCAAGGCAAAAACCACACAAAGTTAATATACTAACTAAAAGTGGCACGATTCCTGTACGCAAATTGTGTCAAATAGAATATTGCAATAACAATAAGACAGCAAATATTTGCAATACAAGTAAAAAAAATGTATGCGCATAGCACAATCTGCATGGAAATTGTATATGTAATATGTATATGGAAATTGGGACCGACATACTGTAAACAATGAATCTATTTATGTATTACAATTAATATTGGTTAACCTTTTTTGTCACTTCTTAAGAGTGAACAAAGACTAGAAACCTCAATAAGCATTTTTTTTAAATCAGTCATTCTAACTGGTTTTGGTAGCAATATATATTCTTAAAGAGTTGGTATATCTAGTGTTAACTAATAATTTATTCTTCAAAACTCGCGTGGCATTTGTTCGCCATGGCGATTCTTCCGTCCTCGCAAGATTCAAATCTACAACGTCCAAATTCTATGGCTTAACTCGACAAGGAATCACCTCTTGTATGTATCAACCGTAAAACGTTCCTTCTCGACAACATGCTTAAGTCTACATGAACATTTGCAGATTTCAACTCTAGCTGAGTTGGAACGTTGCAACATTGATACACGTGAAGCTCGAGCTCTTGTAGAATCTATACACAGGACTATTGATACGTGTACGACTTGAAGAAACGCTCGAACGTTGCTCAATTTGATTATTTACGGAATTGACCTCTTGCAGCTTTGGGACGTTATAGACTTGATACACGCGAAGTTTGAGCTCTTGCAGAATTGGATGTTGCAGAATCGATACAACTGAGAATTTCAGACGGTTGGTCTCTTATAAAATTGGGTCTTTGTAGACTCGAGCAACTTGTCGCGTTGGGACGGTTGTACGGTTGATACATACGAGAGATGATCCCTTGTCGTATTAAGCCATACAATTGGGACGTTGTAGATTTTAACCTTGCAGAATTGAGACCCTGTCTCTACAGTATTCAATATATGAAAATTGTTATGCACATATTCCACGATTTTGAGGATCAGACTGCGGTATACACCCCGTCACTCTAAACTTCAAGACACTCCCTGGCTCATTTTTTCGCGGAATAAATGAAAAATTCGTCAAGAAAACTTGGAGACGACAAACGCACGACCACGGTCATGTTCTCATTCACAATCTGTCATATTTTCTTCGAGAGTTTTTCGTCAGATTCACGAAGTTCGAATCGCGAAAAATGCAAGCATGTAGCATTAGCGGCAAATGCTTTCAGCAGCCCCCCAAAATGAACATTTATTTTTCTTAAAATATGCTTATTTTCGAGCTTCGGTGTTTGAACTAAGATGTATGCGCAGATAAAAGGTATCTTATATTTTTGAACAGTTTTACTAAATAAGATAATAAAACATTATAATTTCCAATTAAAAACCACACACAGATCTTAATTGAATAATTAAAGAATTTGCTTATTAAATAGAAAATTAAATTTAAAGTTGATTATCGTTTGCTTATTCTGTTTGTCCCTCCAGAAAATTTTGATTTTGAATGTCAACATGATTATGAGATTGTAAAAGTTGTTCCCCATTCATACAAAAACAATGCGTTCGTTATCAATCTCTAGTGGCTGTAGGTCTGTCTCTCTCTCTCTCTCTCTCTGATTCGTACACGTGAATGAAGAAAGGAACCTAGCTAAATGAAAAATTACCTCAGGGTGCATAAATAAAAATACATCCATACATCAATATTGATATCAGTATACCAAACAAAATATCCAACGCAACCACAACTTGAATATAACATTTTTTTTTATACTATACGACGGTGGTATATCGGAATTTACATCATAATTAATCAATTTTGTCGCAGTCCATCGAAGAGTGAGATTACTGAAAGGGATGCAATACGTACAACATCTTTTTTTCATCGAAGGCCAAAATTTTGCTCTTTATTTATCTGCTGGAAAACCCAAATTGCACCTCGCGTATTTTGGTCGTACCCCGCCTGGAACGAAGTAATCCCTTTTTCCATTAATTTTGCAACATTTTTTGTAGTCAAATTAACAACAGATATAAAACTTCACAAATTAGAAACCTTCGAATTTGTGATTTGCGAAAACTACAAAATTAAAAAAAATATTTTTGATAGAATTTTTCTTTAATATTCGGAATAAACAACGATAATGAAATTTTCTCGAAGTTAGAAATAGTAAAAATACATTTTTTAAACTTAAAAAATTGGTTTCTTTTCTGTTCATTTACCGAAGACCAAGATTTCACTTTATTGCTCTTTATTTATCCGCTGAAACATTCAAATTTAAGGCCGAGTCTCCGAAAGTCTGTTGATAAATTCACCGAGATAAGCGTCACGGGAAAACAATAACTATAGCATTTTTGCAAAAAAAGTAGCTAAAATAATTTTTGTTAAAACGAGAGTCGATAACAAACAATACGGCAGGGACAGGACCAGGATTCAAAAGTCGGTCGTCTCGATTACCCATCGAGTACTCCTCCAACTTTTTTCCGGCTTTTTAAAAACATTTTTTTGAATTTTTTGCAAAACGATAGTTAAATTACATCAACCCGTATAGAACATGTAATAGGACTCCAGTCAGGTACTCCCTAATAATGTGAGGGCAGCGGTCAGGAAACCTGGCAGGAACCAACCCTCTCTAATTGACGTAAGTCGGTTTTAGTTTCTACGCTCTTATTTTATATTCCTTTATTTCATTCTTCCTTTTTTGCCGTTTTTAATCGTCCCCTTTTCCTTGCTCCGAGAGCAAGGAAAAGTGGATGATTAAAGACGAGAAAAAAGGCAGAATGTAATAAAGGAATATAAAAAAGTAACCGAAAACTTAAAGCAGCTTACTTCAAAAATCAACAAAATATTGTAGTGTCAACAAACAAACTTGGCGTGCATAGTTAAAAAAAAAAGTTCGGTGAAGGTCTTCATTTTTCCATTATATTCAGGTTTCGTTAAACTTTTGAATACGCGGGGCCAAAATCTCACAAAAACTTTGCGTCATAACTGAGTATTGTAACTGGTGGTGACTATTTTATAGTTACCCGTACTTACATTGCGCGCGGTTGTCGTAAACGGCTTCTTATCATTAGCCCACTCTAATTCACAGGTTTTTAAACCTTCTGCGGGTATTCCACTCTTCTACATGGTCTCGTTGACTGATCTTCTATGAGACCAGTACGTACTTATTGAGTAGCATGTTAAAAGTCCTGTTTTGTGGAGGCATAGACTATTATTATGTATGATGTTCGAGTATAAACTACGACAGAATGATCAAGAAATAGAAAAATAAAGAAACATTGGGCCAACAGAAATTTAGATGTTGTGGAAAGACCGAGAAATGAGTATTGACTGATTGCAGTGTCAAGTGAATTTTTTTAATGAAGTCGACTGAGTAGATGATTAAGAAGGCTTCTACTCCTCATAAAACATCTTCGAACGTTACAATATTAGAGAAAAACACCTGGTAGCAAAGTGATTTTTTCCACAGTAGAAAACTGCACAACTCGTGTAGCAGCAGTCCTTTTCGCCTTTCGGTTGGTCAAATAGCGTCAAGTAAATTCACACGGCGAGTTCAGAAACCAAACATTTTCTGCTCGCTAACCAGGAACCAAAAATCAAATACTGGCCCATTTTGTCTTTGGACTTGTAAATAGATTTAAGCTAACAACTGTTTCATCTTCCCGAACCTTTTTTTCTTAAGAGTGCACGCCAAGTTTGTTTGTTAATTCTTGACGTAAGTCGGTTTTAGTTTCTACGCTCTTATTTTATATTCCTTTATTCCATTCTTCCTTTTTTCCGTTTTTAATCGTCCCCTTTTCCTTGCTCCTAACGTCTCTTTACCGCGCATCTGTACTCGTTTTACTACCCCTTGTATCGCATATGCACGAGGGCTCAGCTATATTGCAGACAACCCGTGCGGATACTGCCGGTGTTTTCGACAGAGTTTGGTGGTTCTCGGAATAATCACTAGTCTTTTGTGGATGATAGTTGCCTGACTTACGCGATTTTCTTTATTTTGTATAATGTTATTTTTGCTTTTCACACTATTTTAAAACATTACTTTTCAAAGAAAACTACTATTTCAATTACTTGGCGAACATTTTTTTACCTTTTTACATTGTACTTGGAAATAAAGAAAATTGAATCGTATTTACATTGAGTTACAGTGATGGACTTTTCAACTTTATGCTTCAGACGTCAGGGTTATTAGTTAGCACAAACAATTGAGAAGATTTACATCCTTTTTATCGGCCCATCTAATTCATCTTATGTGCATTCTGCGGAAAAATATGAAGTGTGTAAGTTCCCACTGTGATCGCTGAGAGATGCACACGATGATGGCCGAATATAACATTAAATTGAGTAATTGAAAAATGTTATGCAGTAAAATATTAAAATATTAAAAACACTTTGAAGCGTTTTTCATTTATATAATTTTTCGTTATTTACAGTCTTGTAATCAAAAGTTACACATAATCGTCGTGTGGTTTTGCATTTTTGTTATACCCTTGAAATCTGCATTATGGGTCGCAACAATCGTTATGCGAAAAAATAAAAGTAACATTGAAGAAAAAGAAAAACAAACTTGACGTGCATGTAACTTCTTTTTCTTAACCATGCACGATAAGTTTGTTTTTCTTATTTTGAAAATGTTACTTATATTGTCACGTCACATACAATAGAGATCGTTGAATGAGAAGACTCACCACTAAGCAAAGTTTTCGATGAACTAGTCAGATCTATACATATATTAACGCTTTCTTGATGATATATCGTGACCGGTGCGCCAAGGACACGATACAGAATGTAAATATGGTACGTCAAGGTGTAGCCGGATAGACTGAGAAAGAAAACGTTGAAATGTTGTATGCACAAATTTTGTAATTAAGCACATTCATTAAAGATACAATGGGTAGGAAGTCTCTGTAGGAAGAAATTCTTTGTAAATATGTTATTCCGTCTTACCCAACTTACTGCACAAGCAAAAACTTCGGATAGAATAAATTTAGGATTACCGATAAATGTGACGATTTTTGAGAAAAAAAATGCATGATATATAAATGAACATCGGAAAGTTTTCTAAATTTCCCGGAGGAGCTGCAATGACTCTATGGCTGTGAATATATTCTGCCAAATATACTATGTATCACGAACACCTGGCATGTCATCGATATCAAACTGAAATCATGGAAAAGTTGTGTAATACACGTCAATGCAGTGTACCGCCCATCTGACAATTCTTCATTAATACCCCATGTGGACAGTCTCTCTCTTTCCGTATCTATCTCACAAATGATTAAAAAACATCCCGTATAAAGTTCTCCCATTGCGGCAGTTCACGATTTTAAACATATTCGATTAGTGATAGAGTGGAATATTGTGTCACACCAATGATTACCGAACTGAATGATTGAACCCGAATCTAATACACAGTAGAATCTTAAAAACTTACGGTTTCATTTTTATGTCGTGAGTGAAAGTTAGGGATCACAAAACCACCCATAAAAATTTTGTCCGATAATTGGTAGTGGATATACGCCCTTTTGAAAGTCGGAATGGGTCAAGGGCGATATCTCCGAAAGTACTCGACAGATTTCGCCGAGCTTTCGTGAGAAGTTGTGTGAAAAGACCCTCCAAATAATGGATTACTTGGGTGTTACGAGAATCCCGTGCACCGACGATGCACCGTCGAAAACCGTTGCATTTCGGTGTCACTTTTTCGTTTAAGAAAACCTGCCCGACACACTTTTCGACATTCGGTAATGCAAGTTAGCTCATCGTATTAACGACATTACAACGAGAAAAATAAAAAAAAAATTCGTTTGAATGCGATACCGGGATGCAAAATTATCAATCATCAAACGCGAGAGCTCAACGGGACACCGGGCGGATCGATTCTGCCGCGATCTTCGTGCCTGGGCGTTGAGCGCCACTAGCCGCTGAGCGACTGCAAGCGCTCTATCGCGCGCCTTGCTGCTGGTTGTGCGTGATGATGTCTCTCTCGCACTTCCGAAAGATGACGGTTCAGCGTACACACAATCCGAATGTCAAATGAATATTTATTTATTTATTAATAAATTATAAACGAAGGCTGTGCGCGTATGTAGATCTCATGAGAAGTTCAATAAATGTAGGGAATGGGGAAGTGACGAGATTTCTCACATTGCTCGATTGGAGAGAATGGTAATTTTCAAAATTTTGTGTTTTCCAAAAAAAACAACGAATTTGTTTAAACATTTTTTTCACAAGAAAAAGCTGCTCACGATATTTTTTTCTTCTTTTCCCAAATTAGATGATACGAAATGAGACACGAAAAATCGACAAACACGATACGAAAAATAATTTTTTATTTTAATGTCAACAAATATCTTCTATAAATACATAGATAAAAAAATATTTTCCAAAACTTCGGGAAACATGACTTTCATAGATTATGAATGAAATTAATGATTTTTCTGATGGCAGAAAAATGACCGAATCCATTATTTTATACTTAAAAAATTAATGCTTTTCAAAATTTACCGTAAATTTCTTTTTCAAACAATTCTTTGCGAACTTTTAAATATTGCTATTACTTAAAGTTTATGTACTTAGTATTTTTTATATGGCTAACTTTTTCCAAATTCTATTACAATAGCGAAATTTGTTACGAATGTACCGTTAGTATAATCTCATTAAGCTCGAAAAACATGAAATAGAATGAAAATTTCACGTACTTAGCGATGCTATAAAAATCTTTCAAAAATCCGATATATAAAACCATCAAGCATATCAAGTTTAAATATTAAAAATAAAAAAGTGATTAACAATCGTTAGAAAAAATTACGGAGAATATTCAGTAAACTTTTGTTCTCCAAGATTCTACTAAATCATCAATTCATTTTCGCGGATGCACACGAGTTTTTTCAGAATTTTTTCATCGTTTCGAATTTTTTTTTTCAACTTTTGAGAAATTCATACAAAATTGTAAATCCTTAATCATTTTTTGCATACTAAAATTCGTCATTATACGTGAAAATTTTCGTTCCACTGAACAAACAGCTTCTTATATACAGAGTGAAGAAGTCTAAATAAAGGGAATTTCAACTGTGGAAAAATTCTGAAAAAATTCGTGTATTAAAATTCGTGTCTATCGAAAAATCTTTTACACGACAACGTCCTTAATCATTGCGGTCGGACCACCACTTCAAAAGTGGGGTATTACTGGATTTCTATGGGAAATCAGAAAATACTTGGAGGGGGGGGGGGGGTACTGCTACTGCTACAAAAGCATCTGGCAACATTGATTCATACGCAATTTCTTTGTCAGCTACATTACGACAATCACTAAAACTTTGAACTACAAGCCATTTGACGCTCTTATCCGCAATTAAATCAGACAATTTCTTGTGAATGTACAAAGTAATTAGATAAGCAACAAACATTAAATAATAATTAGTAAATGATTCGTAAAAGCAATTGCCGTTGATATGTATTTAAATAACTAAATAAAATGAAAGACAACATTTTTCGTCCAGTTGTTACAAATATGGCCACGAAGTCGAAATGTGGCTACGTAATCGTTTCTACCCTTTTGATGTGGTTCAAGAAGAGACAAAATTTAATATGCGCTCGCGTGTGTAACTCCTCTAAGCTAGATGAAGTCCCTGCTGTACCTAATTTCTTCGCATGAAAATGTTCATCCCATTATTTTCGAAAGTACATTAATTTTTTACAGTTAACAAAGTTGCTAGTCCTCCGCTTACCAGATCCGAAACGCATGCAACTTTTTTTTTCGAGAAAAAAACAACGTACTTTCGAAAGTAACGGGATTCACGACTGCAAGTCAGCGCGCAAGCGCAAATTCAGGTTCACTTCATCTTAATGAATGTCCGATCTGTCAAAAGGTAACAGCAGCGTAGTGCTTGAGTTCAAATTACATACAATCTACGAATAGGTTCATTCAATATTGCCTTCAAGAGTTTTTCGGACCCTTCGTATCTCGCTCCCTCTCTCTCTCTCTCTTCTCTTATATTATGTACAAACCAAATATTGTATTTTTCTAGAAGGTATATACAGTGGCATATAAATAAATATTTCGCTTCATTTTATTTCTCTCTCTATCTGTCCGGACTAAGAATTTAAACCACGGAGTTGCTGCGGTCGTTCGGTTACATCGAAAATGTTTTATCTACCAAATCTGCTGTCTGCAATCATCTTATTCTTTATGCTCAATGACGAATGATCTTCTGGCGTCGCCAGTGTATTCCAATGTTAAGTAGGCCGTAATCATTTTTATTTAATACAAAATGATCACATTCCATTATCGTTTTACATCGATGTCTGAAGATGGATAAAAAAACATGTTCGTATCGCAATGTCCTGAGAAATCGAATACGAAATGGGCCACGTAATCGTTTCTACCCTTTTGATGTGGTTCAAGATAAGACAAAATTTAATATGCGCTCGCATGAGCTAAATGAAAATGTTTGTTTCCTCCATTGAATATATCGATCGATTAATATACGAAAAACCGGATTAGTATATCATAGCGGCAATTTGAAAAACCAATTTTCATTTTGATAATTTATGTGATTCTCTGCAACCCAGCACATGATCTATGACAATTTATCGGGAATTTTTGTCATAAAATACGCTATTATCGAAAATTTAACGCTCATTCCAGCCTCAAAACTGGGAATGAGTTATCGGTTTTCGTAACATCGTAACTTCAATTTCATTTCATCAATATGCTGTTGAAGTTTGAATTGTTTGAACTCAACGAATATCCAATTTTTTCCGATTGATTTTTGATTCAACTTTTCTCAATGATCATGATATCTTTTTCGCATTTTTACAAGTGTCACAATTTCGAAAATTGTTGAAAAATGTTCGTTACATCGCAAAATGTTCACAATACAACAAAAATGTATCGTTGATTCCCAGCGATGCAAACGGGCCATCCAGGCCATTCACGGCATAAAGATTGCGAAATGTTACTTTCTATGTAAATCTGTATACGTTTATTCGAAATTGTACGCATCTTGACATTTCTAATAATAGTAGTATCCAATGAATTCTAATAGTGTGTTATGAAATTGTTGTTGAAATCTTTAAGTGGCAGTGCCATACGGTGAGCATCGGAGTGCGAATGTTACAGTTAACCACAAGACGCAACTTGTATTTTTATTGAAAACAAAGTAAACTTTTTTGAGGAAAGTGAAATACTGCACCACTTAGATTTATTGCGCTATTTTAATTAGCGTATGAATTGTATTTTTGCAATTCGACCGTTTGTATAAAAAGTACAGAAGTATAAAAACAGGTCTGCTCGTGATTTGTTTCGCAAATGTTTCTACGGGTACAGAACGTTAACTTTTTATTATTATTATTATTATTGAGGACAGTATTTTTTAAGTATCTTGTGACGTTGCGTCACGAATCACCCCGACTTGCTCGCTGCAAGTCCACCACGCACGCCCCCGCATTCCCTTCCATCGCGCTATTCCCCCGTTAAGACCCCTCGTTTGCCGCGTTATTTAATTTTAAGCCGCTTGATAATGTCGTGAAGTCCCGGAAGAATTTTAAGTAGCTTTAGTTAATCTTAAGTTTTGCTAAAATGCAATATCCACCGAAAATACACGGCCGTTATCGCCAATAACACGTGAGGTCATCCCGTTTCTTGCATTTCCTCCCCATCCCCCCCGTGCAGCATGATCGATGGACCGAACAAGATCACCGCCTGGAGAGAGGAACAAGATCACCGCCACCCCGGGGGTGCATCATGATTAACGCGGAGGAGGAAGTTGACCTCCCCGCAAATATCAACCTTATCATCATCATTACACGGCGGAGAAAATCTCATTCCCCGTGGACATATTGAGAATTGGGAAAATTGAGCAGCCGTCGCCCTCAGAGGCCGGCCGTCCCGAAAAATCGACCGAAAGCATCGACCCCCGGGGAAGATTATCTAGCGACACCTCGTCTCCGCGGCACGTAACCACATGGATCAACGATCGATGAATTCATCACCGTGCTGCCATCCCCCTCCCATCCCGCGTATTAAACCCCCGAAAATTTCTTCCACTTTCCCCCGTTACGCAAAGACCCGGAAGCGAAACGCGAGGATCGACACTTGCCAGCGAGGTGCTAAATTGAGCGGTACCGACCCAGTGTTCTTTGGCGTTTAATTCCTTTGCGATATTTCTTCTAATTTCATATTTTTCTTTCCTTTTTTTTTTATTGGTGTGAGAGTGAGTGAAGCTAGAGAGTGAGAGAGGAGAGTTTTGTATTTTGTGAAAGAGGAAAGAAGAGTTATGAGGAGGAAAATTGTGAAAAGAAAGAGTTTGTAAAGGAGTACCGAAACGTGTGTGAAAAATAAAGAGACAGAGAGCGAAGCGAGAAGAGTGCGTGCAGAGAGAGTGAGCGAGAAAGAACGAGAGGAATATCGAGGACCAGGAAAAGCATGAGTTTTTCTCTTCGTTACCGGCCCGATTATTATATTTTTTGCGTTTATTTGGCGAGTGGCCACGAGACCAGTATTTCACCCCCTTGCGTTGTGCGTTCCCCCATTCCCCATCGAAATAGCGAATTTCCCTCATAGGCCAAGCGCCAGAGCAAAAAAAGTAGGTTCATAATGCAAAGTTCTAAGCAAGGGATTTTTTTTTTTGGAATATGTTCAGAGGTATCCCCTAAATATAAATCCAAGTGGGCGTCATCGGGGGGCGTGGGCTTCAGCCGCCATCTTCAAAAACACGTTTTATTGAATATCTCGCGAACCGCGCATCGTACAACAAAAACAGTAGAGATCATTTTTATAGATAATAATGTTTGCCATCTTTCTTATTTGAAACTTTTTTCTGTAAAATGCATAGTTTTTTATTTGTAGCGCTTCAAACTTTTTTCAATATGGTTATTGCGAAATATATAGTTAACGGTTCATGATAAATAGAAAATGGTGATAACTGAATTTGTAGAGCATAAAATTTCCTATAAATTTTATTCGAAACTTTTTCGCGTAACATTTATAGTTTAAGAGCTGCAGCTTGATAAAACTTGCACCTCGTACATTATCAGTGGCAATATATTGCTCGTTGTATACGAAAAACATTTCATAACGCATAAAATGGCATAAAGTGTTCAAAAAAATGTTAATACAGCTGTGTAGCGAATCAATTAAAATTATAAATAGTGTGGAGAACAACTAATAATTTATTGATCTTTATTGTTACTTAAAACGGTATCATCTAAGAGATTGTCTATGTAGCAAAAAAACAATAGTACCCCACGCTACACCATAAGAACCAGAAAAAATCGTCTACGACGAAAAAAAAATTGGACAAGTACTTTGTCGTGTGCTTGCTCTATTCTTTTATCACCCGCAAAACTGGACGCGACAACAAAAAAACTTTGATATTCTTTTATCACCCGCAAAACTGGACGCGACAACAAAAAACCTTTGATATCATTATATTGGCCAAGTTATAAACGTTCATCATGTAGTCACAAAAACCACACCACATGAGTAAAGCTGTTCGTAAAACGTGCAAAACCACTCCATGAAAAAAAGTACTTGGCCCATTTTTAATTTTAATATACATCATACGGTATTCTGAAAAAGATTTACATCTTCTACAAAGTATGAGTATTAAAATTAAAAATGCGCCAAGTACTTTTTTTCATGGAGTGGTTTTGCACGTTTTACGAACAGCTTTACTCATGTGGTGTGGTTTTTGTGACTACATGATGAACGTTTATAACTTGGCCAATGTAATGATATCAAAGGTTTTTTGTTGTCGCGTCCAGTTTTGCGGGTGATAAAAGAATATCAAAGTTTTTTTGTTGTCGCGTCCAGTTTTGCGGGTGATAAAAGAATAGAGCAAGCACACGACAAAGTACTTGTCCAATTTTTTTTTCGTCGTAGACGATTTTTTCTGGGATATCATTCGTTTTGGTAAAGATTTAGTTTTACCAACAAAGTATATCGAATTTCTTAAATGAACTGATTTTAAATCAATATTGATAGAGAGAAATCGTTTGACTAATAACTTTACGATTGAGTCAAGTTGTTGTTAAGTTAATTGTTCTTCTTACCTTTGTCGATCTTGTTACTGTGAATTTTTTTTTTTATGTATTCGTTTCTATTAATTTTTTTTCTACGTTAAATTAACAGATGAGGTTATGTATGATACCGGTAAATTGAAACCACACTGTTTTTTAATGCACCATTAGCGATCTATGTGAAGTTAGCCATCTTTGTATGCATTTATTTTTGTTTCATCCAAATCTCACGTCGATGGTTATTTCATCAGATTTTATTTACGAAAATATTTTCATCTTACTGGAAAGGACTTTTCACTGTTTGAAATTCATAAGAGCTGACGTTTTTTTCTAATCCACATTTTATAACTTTGTTCGAAGAGGTTAGAAAACGCGTAGCGTAAACTCAGTTTGCGGGAAAAAGATACGTCGAGATACTCGAGATATGATATGAAGATACTCTCGTTCATGCCATTATACAGCATGTAAACGCGGTGGAAACTCGCCCTGCGTGACCGAAAACTAGTCGCGCTCATGAAAATCCGGCATGCGTGACATCTCAAGCAGACGCTACAGCGTCAAAACTAAGGCACGCATTGGAATCATGAAATTAATGAAACACGAAAATCCGACGTCTGGGCGCAATTTTATCGACACCAATCGACAGATCGTTATCACATTACCTAATAAAACTGTGATCAAAAGTTAATTTCATTCTTTAGATCGATCTAAAATTAATGGGAAAAGGTCGGCAATGCGCGTGAAAGTAGTTTGTTCGGGAAAAGATACTCGGCGAGCCTCGGGACACGTACTTGTCCCGAGACTCTGCCGAGTCTCTTGATTGTTATTGCTATTATTATTATTATTATTAATTAACGTTATGATTGTATTATGCTATTTTATATTATACTATATTATTGTATATTGTATATTATAATATATTGTAATATTAATAATGATTTCTTTTTTAATAGAGTATAATCAAAGGGAGGTTGGTATAGAAGTTGAATTTTATAATTTTTTTAATTTCGCGTGAATCATAGTTTTTCGAAAAATCGTCAAACCATTTCAATTTTTGGAAATTTTGCAAAATATTGTGTATATTCGTCTGCACTGTATTTTCTCTTTCTAAAATTGTTGTCGACATCACTAAAATAAAAAGAATTTTACGAATGTTATTTTAAAAAAACGGACTCAGACATTTGTTGGTATATAAAAAGTGGCGGATTATTTTACGGGGCGAGTCTTATTTTCTTCGATGTCGACGGAAGACACTCATCGTTTTGTAAATAGATCTCTTCTGCCTCCACCATATCCGCCATTTTTTAAAACTTTTTCGATGTCAAAGTCTTAACGCTTGAAGAATTTTTTTTTGTTTTTTTTTGTCTTACATGATTAAATTCGGTGGTTTCCTACAAAAAGAAGTGAAATCCACATTTAAAACTTTAAAAAGTAAAAAATGTACACCAAGTAATAAAAATGGCAGTTTTCGTCAAAAAGTATTTTTTTTTCAAATAGTGTGAAAAATAAAAATAACATTTTCCAAAAAAAAAATCACACTTGGCGCGCATGGAACCTCTTATTCTTAACCCTTGCTTGCCACACTTCTGTAAAATCACGCACTTGCCACATTGGGGTAAGATTCTACCCCAGCGACAAAAACTGTTATAAAATATAAACTTTCGATTATTTTTCCTTGAAAATTTTTTTAGAACATATGAAAAGCTTACTCTGAAAGATGATATAGGGTATAAAGCCGAATATTTCATTTAAATATATTTAAAAAATGTCAGAGTTGAAAAAAGTTGGAAAATGGCAATTTTTACAAAAAAATTTATAACTTTTTTTTTCCGTGATAGAATTGGCTAAATATTTAACTGAATATTCGTCTAATGTGTTAGTACAGGAAAAAAAATTGTGTAGCAAAAGGTTTTTCTGAAAAGGTTGCCACACTGGGGTGGTCTTCTACCCCACGCGACTTTAGACGCCTGCTTAAGACATACTAATTGCCTTAACGTAATGCTATTGGGCCTAAAAGTTAGTCACACTCTTCAACAATTGACAGATGTCAATTGTTGACATTGACAGAAAAAAAAGCCTGGGGTATTTTATTACCCCAGTGTGGCAAGTAAGGGTTGACCGTGCACGCCAAGTTTGATTTTTTTTTTTGGAAAATGTTATTTTTATTTTTCACACTATTTAAAAAAAATACTTTTTGACGAAAACTGCTATTGTTATTATTTGGTGTACATTTTTTACTTTTTAATTGAATATACAGCATTATATTCTCGTGAATATTTTGCGTTCACTCGACACTTACAGCGTTATAGCTCCTAAACTATAAATGTTATGGGAAAAAGTTTCGAATAAAATTTATAGAAAATTTCATGCTCTACAAATTCAGTTACCACCATTTTTTATTTATCATGAACCGTTAACTATATATTTAGCAATAACCATATTAAAAAAAGTTTGAAGCGCTACAAATAAAAAACTATGCATTTTACAGAGAAAAGTTTCAAATAAAAAAGATGGCAAACATTATTATCTATAAAAATGATTTCTACTGTTTTTGTCGTACGATGAACGGTTCGCGAGATATTCAATAAAACGTGTTTTTCAAGATGGCGGCGGAAGCCCACGCCCCTCCGATGACGCCTACTTGGATTTACATTCAGGGGACACCTCTGAACATATTCAAAAAAAAAAATCCCTTGCTTAGAACTTTGCAAAAAAAATACCCGGCGCTTGGCCTACTCACGCCCGTCCTTTCTGTGCCCCCCCCCCCCCCCCCCCCTCGTTGTCACGTACTCGAGTGCCCATCGTTCTTTTTATAATTAATTCGATTTTGCGACTTGTGTTCCTCCTTTTCTTTTTGGACTCGACAGTACAGAGTAAGAGGCGCAATAGCGCTCGGGAATCTTCGCCCCTGAGAGCCCGCGCCCTCTCCCTTGGCGTATTTAACTTTCGTTTAATAAATTTTTCTATTATTGTTAATCGTTTGCGAGTTCACGACAAAACTCACTGGCACCCAGACATTGTTTTTATTCATTTCTTTTCCTCAAATAATTTATGAAATATATTTTTCTTGTCGTTCTTTATTTTTGCTTGTTCCCATTTTTTTTCTTCGTATTGTTTCGCTATTCGCTTGGAATAGCGTCACAATCTTTACATATCATCTGCATTAAAACAGTGAGTTTTAATGCCTCTTCAGCTAGCCGAAACGAGCGAATTTGAGACCGATCCGCAGTAGGGTACAAAACATCTACTTAGTTTCTGCCCGCGTCTTCCGCCCTGGGGCAGAACATATTCAGTTCCTGACTTCATTTCATCCCCGCCTGGATTGCATTTGTTTAAAATAAGGCTCGCAATATTCGTGCCATTCAAAACATTGACGTTGCGCTATCAGTCGAAAAATGTCTCGTTTCCATTGGCTCGAAACATTGAAACTCAGTTTTAATACAGATGATATGAAAAATGTAGTGTGTGGCACGGGACGAAACACGATTTCAGACTCGTCTGCAATTGTCTTGTTTCGTCCTTAGCCACGCAATATAATATTAATAGACTTGGTTTATTACTAGTATTTTCCGCACAAAAGGCAGAAAACAAGAAAATACGTGACGTGTGAAGTTGGCGCAATCGTTGACATTTTTGATACAACTTTAACCAAAACGATGGACTTTAATTTGCACGAGCTGTAGGCGAGTGCTGTAATTTCACGAGTTCGAGTGGAAAGTTCCACCAAAAACCAAGGCGAATTCGGCGCATCCACACGCGATAATTAGTCTTCAGCACATGAGGTTTTCATCTTGAAGTGCAAGCTATCTGATTTGCCAAATTTCATCAATTTTTCATTGAGCAATTCAGCGTCGAACATCTTATGAACAGACTAAGTTGATTTCGCATGTTAAGTATTGATACGGATAGATTACAGCAATGCCACGCTACTTGTATAAACGAATATAAAAAAATGTGTTAATAATTAAGTGTCATCTTATGTCAAGTTCATGGATAGTGTTTTGACGTAAGCCAATACAATGTGAAACCAGACGAAAAAATAATTCATTGTTAATACTGAACGTTGACTTTAAAAAATATCATAAGCTGCTATGTTGTCCTTTGCACTCAAGATCTCTCGATAAGCGATTTAAAACTCACGACTTACACTTTCACATTTAAATTCCCCTATTATGCCTCTACTGCGTCAAAATTTCGAAATATGAATTTGTTTCATGACGGCACAGCGGGACGAGATGGAACTTATTAATTAAGAGTCGCGGTAGCAACTTGGAATGAGTACATTTCTCGCCCTACCTTACCGACACTGATCGAAGTGCTACCGCGGCTCTCTATACGCCAAATTGCTCATTTTTTGACATTTCCAGAATTTTTATTTTTACTATTTATTTAAGGCTGCATTGAAATTTTTTCAATCATTTAATTGCAATAATTATCATTATCGACAATGATAATCATTGCCATTTAATTATTAAAAAGTAATGACGCTGCAACATTCAATGGAACCACAATTTTTCAATCGTATGTTATGAAATTTTTTTATTTTTTCGGCAAAAACCGAGCTTTGATTATTTCAAAATTGATAAATTTTTATTTTTCATTGTTTCTGAAGGAACGTTAATTTATTCTGCGTTGAATGCCGCAAATTGCAAGTGGGCCAACTGTTCTTTCTATCTTTTTTTAATCGAAGACATTTTTCTTATTCTTTCGCAATCTTACTTAATTTTTATATTGAAATATATTCACTTAAATAGATTTTACCATAAAAATAAAGTTAGTTACAGAACAATTTTTAAAAATGTTCTCGATATAAAAAATTAAAAAAAAAGTTTTTATCAATTGAAAACATTTGTTGTTTTCTTTTTCTTGGCAATACCCATACTTTTGAAAAGTTTATCAATATCAGTTTAGTCAGTCTTCGTCCTTGTACCATTAACCATACGCTTTTTCGATTTTGTGATGCTTGCGAAGATCGTCAAGGACTGGTCATTTTACCCTATAGCGGATAATATAAATATACCGATGTAACAAAAAATGAAAATAAATAAAATCCATAACATCTATAATACTTCAAGTTCATTATTTTTATTCAATTTCTTGTCATAGCCAGTAATTTTTAATTTTCATAAAAAGTTGTCAAATAACCGCAAAAACACCAGAAATGGTGTACAAAAGTTCCAGAAAAGTACATTCACATGCGACACATTCCTGACTATGGTCTATCTCCAAAAAAAGTCGCATACTAATCCACTATATTTAGTATAAGCCAAGTATACAGACTCATCACTCTGCCGACATCTGATGATTCTTTCTTCTGGAGATCGATAAAAGACGTTTCGCGATTGAGAAATATATAGCTTCAAAGGTAATATGTTAGATAGGTTCGTAAGAAATTCCCAACTTCAAAAATCGCATATTGATTGCGGCAAGGTATAACAAAATACATATTATAAAAAAATAGTGATATTTGCTACTAGGAATAGTGAATTGTAGATCAATGTAACGTAAGAAAGTAATCAGAAACAGGTGATTAATTCAATACCTAGATGAAGACTCAACGTCACGATTCAAAACTAAACATTAATGCACCGGTGTACTTGTCCGGCCCATCACTTTTCATTCAAATTTCTCCATCTCAAAAAAAATTGTCGTTGATTTCTGTTGAATAATTCAAAAAATATTGCTGGGTAAATATGCAGGATAAAAATAAAAAAATGGGTTCACTTGCCTTTATTTGCTTATTCGCAAATTTGAAAATAATATTGTCACTGATATGATTGGGATACGAAATTGTCATGCATGTTCAAGATGGGTGTATGCGTTAAAATAACCTAAATTATTCTCGTCAAAGGAGTAAAAATAATGTTATCAGAAATTTGGTGCTTCGATAGCTCTGTACCATTACTAGAGTAAGATAAATGGCTGTAATTTCGTAAGTGTGCATAATTTCGTCAGATTATAAAAAAATTACTAAAGTAAGCAATACTCTATAAAACGGATAGATATTTTGGTTCGAAACTATGTAACCATATTGTTCGGTGTTATTCCACCCATTATACATTGGTATTTACGCATAAAGAATTTATCGATAAATATTCTTTTCTGCGAGGTCGTCACGAGCCAAACTCAGCGTCCTCAGTTACGCACAAGACCTAGTAACGGACACACTTTCCTTAAGATTTTTGAGTCCAGTAGGTAAATGTATTCATTTAAAAAAAATATGATATCTACAAAACTGAAGTGAATCATAAAAATCACTTGCATTGCCGTTTTTTGATCATTTTTTTCTTTTTCACGTATGACGATATTATGTACCGTCAGAATACTCCATGATGCTTATTTCGTCAGACTGACGAAATTACGTTACGAGGCTTCTGAAATTATCATACATTTTTATGAATGTAAAATAAAACATATCGATGTGAAGCATTTTTTTAACGAGTCTGCATATATTCGGCAGTACAATGATCTAATATCGTCATATAATTATTCTGTATTAATCCGAATTATCTTGAATTTTCGGATTGTCACTTGACTATGACGAAATTGGGTACATACCAATTTTTCGTGTATTGGATATAATTTCGTTAAATTGATTTACTTAACAACGAGCCTAAAATACACAAACTAATCGTATTTCTCTTCAATTTTCACTTATTTCAATCTCAGACGTACCTCCAATTCTCATTGATACACAGTGTAAATGACGACATTAAATATCCACCCTATATTATGCTTGTATTTTACGTCACCTCATAAGGAACACATAAAGCATTACAGCGTCCGCCGTTTTAGATAGAAGTTCTAGTCTATTTTGTTAGTTCAATTATTAGTTCATTTTCATTGAATTGTCGTTGTCATAGTGAAATATCGTCATTCTAGTTATCATAGTCAAAAACTTGAAGACTGATGAAATTATCAAAAAATGATTCTAGGATTGCTCCTGAACGGCAGAGGATTATTAACTCTGTCGACGTTAATAAATAATAAGATGTTATATTTATATATTTATATATTTTATGTATGAAAAGAAATGTGATACTGTCTGTAATGATTAAGAAAATGTTATTGTATAAAGTAAACGTTTATAATAAAACTAATATTTTTGTGAAACCGGTATTTACTAGACATAGCTATAACGACGAAGTTATCTACAGGAGCTGACGACGTTAGGGACACCACCATTTTTACATGACGAAATGATGTATGAATAGACAATATTAAAAATCATTTTCTCCACGTTTTAACCCTTAGAAGCATGGTGGTAACCCACGTTACCACCTCGATTTTCTTGAACATTCCTTATTTATTCACTTTTGAACTTATTCCGGTACGGTTTTTTGCACTTTTAAGTTACTAAAGGGATGAAAGAACAGAACAATACAGTCGAGTTAGCATGATTGTTTATAATATAGGATTTATAAACAAACAAACTGAAAAAAATGACATTTTTCTAGAAAGAATTCATTATTGAAGAATCTATCAAAGGAAAGAACTTAAAATTTGGTATACAGCGGTTTTTGGGGTCGCTGATTACGAATCCAAAATCAGATTTTCTAAATTCAAGATGGCGGGTCCAATATGGCCGCCGCCAAAACGTAATTCTACGAGAATATTGATGAAAATTTTTATTTCGGGGTTTTTGGGGTCGCTGCTTACATATCCAAAGTTTTTCGAGAATATCGATGAAAATTTTTGAATAAAAATTTCGTTTTGGCGTCAGCCATATTGGATCCGCCATTTTGAATTTCGAAAATCTAACTTCTGATTGGTAATAAGCGACCCCGAAAACCCCTGAGTAAAAATTTTCATCAATATTCTCCCAGAATTTCGTTTTGGCGTCGGCCATATTGGATCCGCCATCTTGAATTTCGAAAATCTGACTTCGGATTCGTAATCAGCGGCCCCAAAAACCCCCGAGTAAGAATTTTCACCTTTATACGATCATTTAAAAAATGTATGCTTCTAAGGGTTAAGGGTAAATTATTTATATATTCAATATTTCATTTCGATAATAATATGTCCGTATTATCGAAAAGCAATTTTATTTTAAAAAAAACAATTTAAAGATGATATATTTCAATCATACTTACGAACGTAGCCTCGTTATAGCCGTTTACCTTAATGGACTAATTGTCAAAAAAGACTCAATCATTTTTACCCATTTACGCAACGTTTACTGGGCCTTTAATGAAAAGCAAAAAAAATGATTTACAATCGATTTGATCGATTAATGTTCGAACAGTCTTTCCACCCAAAGTTCACATAAAAATCCACCAACATCTTAAAACTGAATTACAAATATAAAACATTAGTTTCTTGGAATTTGTAAAATAAATGCAATAAAAATCGTAATAAAAAACCTGCTGCTATAATACGAATAGGGGGGGCTGACTATTCCGCGGGAATACAAGGATTCTGCGTGGCTCTTGGTACTTTTTCGCTCGCGTTCTCATTCATCGCAAACGTAGTACGTGCTTCGTCGAACTGCTGAGAGGAATCGTTAGGTAGGGTATGTATCCATGTGTGTGCATATATATATATGTGTGTGTGTGTGTGTGTGTGTGTGTGTGTTATGCTGTACAACGAAACCGGCAAAGCAGACCGAACGAGATATAACCCGCGAAGCGAGGACGGAACGAAGTTGCCGGAAGATAATGGGAGAAAGGGAAAAAGAAAGAGAGGTAAAGAAGAAGAAAAAGAAGAAAGAAAGAGAAGGAAAGAACTCCGGCAGGTTTTACAGCACGAGGAAAGAGGGAGAAGGCTTGGTTCGCCTCGTTCCGAGGTCGACTATTTTGTTTTGCCTTCTCTTTTTACCAGCCAGCTTGTATATTTGTGTATACGTGGGTATTCGTGTACGTGCGTGTGTCTACGTGTCGCAGGATCAAGCCCTACGAACGAGAAGAAAGGACGAGGCAACTGGCGAGTTCGTTGAACGAGCCCCTTTCAAGCCCACCTTTTCCTCCAGTATACTTTTTGTATTAACGGCTACACACATCATGCCCCCGGACCTCCTCATTTCTCACGATTCATCGATAAAGCTCGCGTACACTCGCGTCTATAAGCAATTCTTGCTTAGGAAATAGAATAGGATAATGAACTTGAATTCGTAATGATGGGTTTTGCAATGTACTCCTGAACAACATCCTATTGCCATAATCTTATAGTGTTGAAATTTTCATCAGCGAAATGAAACGAATATACGAAACTCGCAATTACTTTTTTCGTCGATGATGATATTCATATTGCTATTTTTATTCACATTTTCATTGGCTCATCAAGTTCTACACTTGCAGAAATACGAAAATAATATATGAGAATATCGCGTAATACTGACAATAACGGAATTTAAATACTATTGCTATTTTTGGAGATTTCTGGATTATTTACGCTTTCATTACAGGGTGTCATATTAAATGCCAATGCGAATAACAATTATCGACAAATATACTGATCCAACAATTGTACAAAACATTTTCACAACATTTCTGTATATTATTCGAATTGAAGCCGTTAATTTTCATGAACGCATAAGACATTGTTTTATGAACGTTTTTCTGTGGTTGCACCTTTAAAGAGAATTTATTTGAAAATTTGTATCGTTCATTTTTATATATTCAAAAGTTCTGGGAGAAATTTGATAAAAGAAAGAGTTGGAAAACATATTGAGAGAACGCGAAAAAGTTAATATATATTTGGAGAAATGAATGCATCAATTTAAAAAGAGAAGATGAATGAGGTTTCCAAATTTTTACCTACAAATATTTTTTCTAATCGTCTTGTGAATAACTTTATTGACATTATTACTATTTATATTCGATACACAGTGTAATGCCAGATTTTATACAGATTTTTTTTTAGTATTGCCCGGAGTAGTATCATTCCATAATGATCAACATTTTGCAACGATTTATTACACATTTTTACAATGGTAGAATTTCATTCATCCAAATATAATGGGTACTTTACCCTACCAAAAGTGTACAAAAAACTAATGAGAATCAGAAAAAAATAGACGGTAATGAAATTGTGCTCAACATTATAATTAATAGACAAATTATAATGGAAAACTAATAAAATATCTGCAATTGTGAATGATTTTCTTTCGGTATTTTCATCTGCTTTTCTGCAACAGTTCGATCACTTCCAAAACTCTAAATAACACAGTTCTTTTTTTCCACTGTTACGTATTCATATCTTAGGAAAAGTATGTTAATTTCATTTACTGCACCGTCATACAGTTCATTTTCATCATATAATTCCTCTATCTGTAATTGAATATGTCCATTAAGATTTTGTTCTTCATGCGAAAAATCGCCATGAACATGAACTTGAAGTTTGCATCGTTGGACCTCAACGGAAAGTCGAATTTCCGCAAGTTTTTACACTCAACTTTCCTGAATTTTCATATTTTCTATCTTTTTCAGGAGTGTCATAATTTCGAGAAATTGCTGAAAAATAATTGGCAAATCGTAGATTATTGACCGTGGTGAAGGTATTTGTTGTATCTTTCGTTGAATTCCAACTATGCGATCTTCAAGATCGTGCATAAATAGACTTAACGTTATTCGTGTTTTTCATACTTAAAAATTTCGTCTCAATCGATAGCCAAACATATAATTATCGTATTTACTTGATACAAGAATATGATACAAAAACTATTCCTGATAAACAATTGGACATGGAGGAGATATGGTTGATTTTGACGTACACATTCTCAAGAATAACAATTCTCAAGAGTAAGTCTCATAAATGAACGGAATAACAAAATGGAACGTAAAAAAATATTTCCGATGAAAATCTTGTATTTGAAACAAAAAGTGTATGAATTGCAGAAGCGAGCCAAATAATGCATTTCTTAATAATGTGTCATAAATTAAATAATATTTATTTCTCAAAATATAAATAATCGGAAATGTGGATAGCTTTGTTAACCGAGTTTCCGAAGATTGAACGAATATCTCACTGCTGACCCGAGTCGCTGACACATCCTGGCGACGGTTGACACTCGCGTCATAACCAATACACGCCAATACATGTTAATTTCGAGGCGTAATCGTGTACCTTTCTTTCTGCAGGTTTCGTTAGAAAGAAAAACTTACAAAAATGGTTTTAGAGTAACGAAAAACAACACTTTTCTTACACCTAATACAACGAGACTCGACTCACCGGAACTTTCTCCGAATATCTCGATCTCTCCGTGAATAAAACGCACTTGCCCCTTTTCAATAGCCGGTGATGCTATGAAAATAAATTTTCGGAAATCCAAAGTACTCAAAGTACTCGGGGTCGAATTAACACACACGCGCAAATTAAATGCAAAGAAAATGTTTGCCAGTCAGCTGCCACTTGTTTAGAATCGAACCAATTGTCGGGTACGATTAAACTTGCTTTGAAAATTATTGCAATTCACAATATCGATTATTATTAACACCGTTTGTTTGAACCAAATCTTCAAGTTGAAGAAGAAAACAATATAAGCCTAAGCGGTAAACACTTTATTAATTATAATAACGGAATGAAAAAAGAATAGATTGTTATGATACTTAATTTATGACTTATGGTCTTTATAAGCGTGTGGCCTAACACCTCTAAAAACAGTACCGTGCGGTTCGAGAACTCGCGCTCAACTGGTCTCTCTTGGTCTCTCTCCTCTCTCCCCCGGTCGCTTGCCGCGCGCACCAAGCTCGTCGTGGTCGCTGCAATCGGCAATGAGACTGCGCGGCGCTGACTGCGCTTGTAGATATCAAGAGTCACGGTAGCGACTCTCGAGACAAAGTACGTTTACTCCACTACCTTCCTATACCGACTGAGCTCTCGAACGTATTGTCGCGCGATTCTCTATTATACGCAAAGATTTTCTGACATTGTTAAAAATGTTAAAAATGTATTTTACAATATTTTTGCAAGTTGAAATAATAGTGAAAATACAGATATTTTCTGTTTTTCTTTCTATGGATTGACTGAAGCTATGACACGCCGTTTTGCTATTGATTATTGAACATTTTGAACCTTCAATAACAATATATTTCATTTTAACAGAAACTAATAATTTCTAAAACCATTCTTATTTTTACTTTATGATTCATGTCTAGATGTCTCTTATGTCTCTGTCTACTATAATTTTATGTTTAGACATAAAATTAATTCAAAATACACAGGATAGGATACTTAAAACGTGGAATTAATTTTTTGTCTAAACAGAATTTTTATTCATTTTCATTATGTCATAAGAAAAAATTAATGCATTTTTATTCAGCTCCACAGTCATAAAAATTACAGGATAAAAATTTGATTAGCTCCAAAATGATTCAGTGAATTAATATTGTGGTACAACATCACACGAATTGACGATTCAAAAATTGATTAAGGCCGAATATAAATTCGATAAATTAAAATTATACGTCGATAAAATGTAACTTCAAAGTCAAATTGAAATACCACAATTATAATAATTCAATGAATTGAACTAAATTTTAAATCGCACAAAAGTAATTTTATGTCCAGACAAAATATTTCCTGTCAATTTTCATTATGTACATAATTTTAATTCCTTCATTCCTTTAATTCCTTCAATTTTATTAACCCAAAATTTTCATACATAATTTTCAATGTCCCAAATATTAATTTGAACGCATTTCAAAATAAAATTGCGTGCATAATTTTTGTTCAAATATCAAATAGAAGAACCTTTCTATATGTATCTATCTATATGTTATATGTATCAAATAGAAGTCTCTCAACTTGTGTCAAGCTCATGTAGCATTATTTTGTTAGTTTATAGAAGAGAATGTTATACAGGTAAACTGAAATTTAATGAAAATAAAACAAAACTTGAAAGAGAAATGGGAACAAACAAAATTTCAAATTGAAAGGAGTTCATACCAAAATGTTTTGTAATTTTCCCATACGTACTTGACGAGTTATCGTTGAACTCAAAATACGTGAGATTCGAATAGAAAATAATCAAGTACATCTGTGAATACAAAAAAACTTTGGTATGGTCTTTTTTTAATTAAAATTTTTCTTTTCGACCCCATTTCGTTTTCAAGTGAAGTTTTTTTAATTAAATTTATGTTCACCTATTTGACATTTAGTTTTATAAAGAAACAAAATAATGATACATGAAGTTGATCGTATACATGTATCTTGAGAGACTTTTTTATTCGACAACTTTTTATGGGCAGGCTACGCACATGTACTTGGCTCCTGTTTTGAACAAGATTTTTTATGTTTTTTTTGGTCTTGACAACTTTTTGTAAGTTAGAGAGATAGATTATTAGACTCAATCGGATTATTATCAATCATTTTTCAATACTTCTTGGATCGGTCTTGTCTAATAGGACAAGAGTTATTGTATTTCTTATTATGATGTATATGATTGCAGCGAAAAATCAAAAGACTTTTCCAAGGTCTCTGTCTTTTCAGTAAATGATTATGCTCAACTGCAATCTTGTAGTTCTATTTTGATTTTCATTGCGAGCTGAACCTAAAACATTCGCTGATGGAATCATTTTCCACATAGAAACACCCTTGTCGGACCGAGTATGAGAATTTCAGTTTGTAAAAAAGCTTGAAATAGAGCTGCAAAACTGCAGTTGTGCAGTATTATATTCGTATTTATCATGGTGATGTATAAGATTGCAGCGATGAATTAAAAGAGGTTTTTATGGTCGTATTCTACTCAATCTCGTAGCTATATTACGAGCTTTGTTGCATGCGAAACGTTGATGACATTTTCGATGAAATGATTTTCTATATGGCAACGTTTTTTTTAGTCTGAATGTAAGAATTTGAGCATGCAAAATAGCTTTAAATAGCTGCAAGACTGCAATTGTGCAGTGCTGTACTTGTATTTGTCATTATAATGTATCGGAGTAAAGGGATTATAAGGTATCTCAGTCTGTTTTGAAAACAGACCGAAACTGTAGTCTTATACTTCCATTTCAAGCTTCTGCGCAAGCTGAAATTTATACATTGGACCGATAAGAATCTTCGCATATAAAAGTTGACTCCATTAGTGATTTGGCTGACAGGTTCAAGTTAAAGCATCAATTTGAGAGTGTCATATGATGCTGTGTTGCTGCTATTGCGACATTAATATTTAATAAATGGTATTTAACCCTACAACTGCACACCTCTGCCACTGATCTATAAGTGGATACAGCGTCAATCTGACCCGAGGCATTCAATAACTCCACTAATATATGAAACAATTTAAAAAATAAGGACTTGTAAAATTATCGCAATTTCATCCATAAATCATTATAACGATATAGGAAAATAAAAATATATCCAAAATTCCATGCCGATTCTCATCTGCATATGCATTCATGCATATATAAATGAACATCTAAATGAAATTGTCACAAACATGATGGGTATGCTTGAAATTCAGTGAAACTCGAAAGCACTAATGATTAATTCATCCTTATATTTATTGAACATTTTTGTCATACATAAGACATTTGAACTTTGTTAAACACGAAGATCACTAGTCACTGAAGGTTATGTGCCACTTTAACGAAATACAAATATCGATAATGCATACATTAACTAAAAGTAATTATCACCATTAAATACTAATATAGCATTTTTTTTTATCATTCTTGATTGAGGTTATGCAGCAGGTAATGATTCCGAGCGGTCCACGCTCGTAATTTTGTTTCCGATATTTCTTTATTATTCTATTAATTCTCACATATTTTTATTTTTCATTCATCCGTTACACACAAGATGTTTGTTCTGATTTCATATACTGTCATAATGATCACAAATGCGGGTTATGGTTTTCCAGCGCAATCGTGATTAGCACGTCGAATTTACAATTGTCGGAAAAAATTGAAAACTGCTATTGGTGGGGTTGCTGTGATAACCTGATATGTGGTAACATCTCCCCTGTGTAAATGCGCTTCAGTTGTGCGAAAATTCGGTGTACGATTTGCGATGTCACAGCTAGATTGTAGTTGCGTTTGATAAAGACAAATAACAAAAACGTTTATCACGTTCATATGCCTCCATGTAAAAATGTAATATTTATGTCGAGGAATACGAAAAAATTTTAAATATCAGTGTTTTCTATAATATCCTAGATACTATAATTATTTATATATATTAATGAAAGAATTTGTCGGAGTATTTATTCTCCGTGTACAAGTTCACTCTGGCCACGAATATGGAATTACATGGAAGCGTATTCCCTGCAGTTTTTTTAAGCTAAAAACTTGGGGTGCAGCCGTATGATTAGCATGTATGTAGTTAACGTCCCAATGCCACGGCACGTTCCAGTTTTCGATCACTTTTACAAAAGTTTCATTAATTTAAGTGTTTAATTAACGAGGGAACTAAAGTACGAATTGATTTAGTATTAAGAATCCATAATCTTCACGTATTAAACGGCTCTAAATTGTTTAAAAAGCCTTTGAAGTTTAATTTTCGATAAACATGCCAAACAGATATCCCAAGCTAAGACTACTGAAACTTATATCTAACCTAAAGCATGAAGGAATAGAGAAATCTTATTTGAACTATTTCGGATTGGCTTTTATTACTTGTGGAGTCAGCAATAACGCCTCCGCTTGGAATTATGTCGCGTATTTCATCATGTTCTGCAAATTAGCAAAGAATTAGTTTTACGTATATAACATTCATATTAGGTTATTGGCACAAAGAAAACGTATCCTAGACGCTTGAAGCAAATATTTTATTACGTCTAATAGCCGAGGGATGGCGTTAGTGGCGAATGGTCGATATTCCTCTGTGGTAGGTAGGAGCACGTGCTTCGTGATCCCACCCATCCCAAAGAGTGGAAAGCTGGACTGCTGCGTGCGTACTTTTCTATTTGTTTATTCCCCTACGGTACAATATTTCCATTCGTGCAATATTGGGAATATTTCTGTTTCATTATGGAGACATTAATATGTACAAAAAAAAAAATGTTGCGGGAAAATTACAAGCACTAATTAGAAAAATATATTAAGAAAGAAGGATACAACTTATATGTCACTAAAGTTTCGCCATGCATGAATGGTGGTTTGGTGTAGATGGGAAGACGCGCGCACAGTAATCTGATGGGCCAGGGTTCGAATCCCGAAGTTTTCTTGTCTACTGCAAGAATGATGTATAGTACGGGTGACATGTTAAGGGTGGCCACCCCTTTTTATTTCGCCCCCCGTAAAGATGAACGGACGGGTCGCGGGTCATTTTTTAAGGCAATTTTTTCAACTTTTCGATAAAAAATACGACGTTCATCGGAAAATGATAGGTTTTGCAGCACCAAAGTGGCCACTACGGACATAATGTGTAAACACCTTTTTTACTTATAGGAATTAAGTAGACTTTATTCCGAATACGGAACACACGCGAAACATTTTTTTTGAGTATCGTATCATTGGGGAAAGTTATATCAAAAATGCTTGTTATCGAATAAATTTGAATTTGACTGAACGAAACAACGGAATTTAACGAGCGGTACGAGAGTGATTTGCTGCGTCGTCTGCTTGCTGATGTCATATTTTCAATAACCTGACATTTCTTGAATAACCTTTTTGGCATTTTACACTGACAGATACAAAATTAACATTGGGGGAGTGAACTTGAGCGCAAAAGACAAACAGACTACAAGACAAAACACTGCAGCCCTGTTCATTCGATCCCATCGTTTCGTTCAGATAAGTTTAAATTGGTATTATAACACGCGTTTTTGACATAACTTTTCTTAATGATGCGATACTCAAAAAAAAAATTTTCCGTATATCCCGTATTCGGAATAAAGTCTACTTTATTCCTACACTACCGTCCATAAGTTTGGAAACACTCGCGCCAATTCCAAGCCAGACAAAAAGTTTTATTACTCTTTGAAAAATGACGATATTTGAATTCGGCAAGTGGCGTTTCAAAGGAGACATATTGAGCCCCATTTCCCTTTTTTGGAAAAATTTTTAGCATTTTTCTTTAACTCGGCACACACTTTGAAACATGGTAGTTTTTTTGACATTTTTGGGGGGGTTAAAAATTTAGCGCGTGACTCGTGAAAAATATTTTTATCTGCTCTCCGATGACAAACTTGAAACGGAAGGTAAGAGCTTCAATTTGGTTTTTGAGAAGGTTTCGTGCGATTGTTTTTCGCATGAATATTGATGTTTTTTGCAAAAAACGACTATAATCATAAGATGTAGCCTTACTCGGAAACTGTCAGGTTCTCGTGAATTGACCAAGAGGGTCAAAAGTTGAACACAAACATTTTGGGTTCACCCAATTTTTTTCAGAATTTTTTTCGAAAAAATAATTTTGAAAATTTTTTTTTCCAATTTTTTTTTTTTAAATCGACTAAATATTTTTTAAGTATAAAAATCGGGTCATCTTGCCTTATCTACACGGCCTTTTCATCAAAAAATCCGCCTCTCACTCCGATGACCGCTTTTACGATCCGCGGCATCCGCTCGATCAATTTGTCAATCTGACCCCGCTCCAGATTGATCCACGCTTCTTTTAATTTTTCCCATAAATCTGCGGTTGATATGGGACAACTTTGGCGTATTTTTCGATCAAGCTCATCCCAGAAGAGCTCGATCGGGTTTAAATCTGGCGATTAGGCTGGCCATACCATGTTTACCATACCATTTAGTCGATTCAAAAAAAAAAATTGGAAACAAAAAAATTGGGTGAACCCAAAATGTTTGTGTACAACTTTTGACCCTCTTAGTCAATTCACGAGAACCTATCAGTTTCCGAGTAAGGCTACATTTTATGATTATGGTCGTTTTTTGCAAAAAACATCAATGTTCATGCGAAAAAAAATCGCACGAAACTTTCTCAAAAACCAAATTGAAGCTCTTACCTTCCGTTTCAAGTTTCTCATGGGAGAGCAGATAAAAATATTTTTCCCGAGTCACGCGCTAAAATTTCAACCCCCCCAAAAATGCCAAAAAAAAGACCATGTTTCAAAGTGTGTACCGAGTTAAAAAAAAATGCTAAAAATTTTTCCAAAAAAGGGAAATGGGGCTCAATATGTCTCTTTTGAAACGCCGCTTGCCGAATTCAAATATCGTCCTTTTTCAAAGAGTAATAAAACTTTTTGTCTGGCTTGGAATTGGCGCGAGTGTTTCCAAACTTATGGACGGTAGTGTATATGAAAAAATGTGATTTCACATTATTTTCGTAGTGGCCACTTTTGTGCTGCAAAACCTATCATTTTTCGATAAACGCCGTATTTTTCATCGAAAAGTTGAGAAAATTTCCTTTAAAAATCACCAGCAACCAATGCGATTATCTTTACGGGGGGCGAAATAAAAGGGGGTGGCCACCCTTAACATGTCACTAATACTTATTATGTAATATGTAAAATTGAGCACATGCAGTTTTTTGCGTTTTTTGATATCGCTTTATTAATAAAATCATAGAACGATTAATGTTGAATTTCTCACATGCGCTTACCTGTGCAAGAAGGGTTTATGTCGAGGGTTCATGTCGAAAAATATAAGATATCTTTTTTGTAGAGCATTAAATTTCCTACAAAATTCTTGAAAAATATTTTTCTGTACAATCAAATAATGATGAGGTATGCATTTTTTTCTATTCGACTGAGAAAAAATTAAAAAACTGCGATGCGGAGGATCTTCCTATTAGAATTAAGAGCTCATATTTGGTGAGCCTCTTTTTAAGGTGTCTAGCAACCCATTTTACCGTGTCACTTGTAAAAAAAAAATAATCGAATTTTTACCTACCCTAGTGCTCAACGATGTATAATTTGTAGAAATTTCGATTTCATCCCTATAAAGGGGCTGGACGATTCGTAAGTAGTCTTGGACGATCACGATCTACGAGCCTGTATCAAAAAATTCTGCACAGCATACCGTGACGAGATCGGTATCGAAAATTCGAAAATATTATTTCACACAATGTGCCTAACGATATAATATTTGTACGAATTTCGATTTCATTCCCAAAAATGGGGTCGAACGATCCGGAAGTAGTCTCGGTCGAGCCTGTGTCGAAAAAATCTGCAGACCATACAGTGATGAAATCGGGATAGAAAATTCAAAAATATTGTCTCACACGGTGTGCCCAACGAGATGAAATTTACAGGAATTTCGATTTCATCCCCAAAAGAGGGGTTAACGATCCGGAAGTAGTCTCGGAGGAGCCTGCATCGAATAAATCTGCAGACTATACTGTGATGAAATCGGGATAGAAAATTCGAAAATATTGTCTCGCACGGTGTGCCCAACGAGATGAAATTCGCAGGAATTTCGATCCCTATAAGGGAAATGGAAGATCCGGAAGTTGTCTTGGTCGAGCCTGTATCGAAACATTCTGCAGAGCATAGTGACGTAATCGGGATCGAAAATTTGAAAATATTTTCTCACACAGTGTGCCCAACGATATCAAATTTGTAGAAATTTCGATTTCATCCTCAAAAGGGCGGTTGAACGATCCGTAAGTAGTCTCGGTCGAGCCTGTATCGAAAAAATCTGCAGAGCATGCAGTGATGAAATCGGGATCGAGAATTCGAAAATATTGTCTCGCATGGTGTGCCCAACGATATAAAATTTGTAGAAGTTTCGATCTCATCTCTATAAGGGGGATATACGATGCGGAAGTAGTGGGTGTAGCAATGCGCAGAAAAAATTAGACTTGGCAAGAATTTTTCAAGAGACACTCTCTTTCTCGCCAACACTCTTGCCGATACTCTTGCAAAAAGTCTCGCCAACTTCAATTTTTACTGCGCGGGGGGCGTTTTTAGAATTTGACTAAATTCAACACTAGTATATATATATATTTTTACAAAAATAATTTTCATGCTCGATAAAATTCATTCAAAATTGGTTTAAAGAAAACATTAATAAACGCAGTGGAGATACAAATTAAAAACCCGATACGAAATTTAACTTATTGTGGCAGCTTCCAAATTAATGCCAAGAAATCTTTCGTATCTGCTTTTAATTTATTTTCGTTTCACTTTTTAGTATTTTATATTTGTTATTTCTGATTCTTATCTCTCATTTTATTGATGTTTTTAATTTTTTTTTCAAGGCGGTCTTGTATGTTTTTTTTCTATCTCGCATTCACAATTTTCGTCCTTCGAACATTCTGGATGCCTGCCTTCACGCCGCAGTTGCAGTGTCTCAGACCTGTCATTTTTTCACGAGATTATATTGCTTGACGAGTTAAAAATTACGTAACACATCAATTTCGTCTTTCGTTTGAAATTCGTGCGAAAATCGACTGATAATGGAACTTCATAGAGTGGTATAAAAATGTATGCCCAGGCATTAAATGAAGGCACTTACGTATGTGTATGTTCACTTATTTCCATCCCTCTGCTCTTATGTGTCTGCATATTTCATTTCACTTTCGGTGGAACTCAATAATAATTATGTGGACGTAGTAAAATTATGTTTCCTTCGGGATGGACGATTTATGTAACAACCCGTTCTTGGGGTGCTTGATTCGAGTGAGTCCCCTTGCCTCTCACTTTTTGGGGTGCTTTTCCTAGTGAGTCTCCTTGCCTCTCACTTTTTAGGTTGCTTCATTCGAGTAAGTCCTCTTGCCTCTCACTCTCTGAGGTGCTTGTGTGAGGTACTCACTTTTCTGGTAGAATGAACTATATAAACGCATGAGAGTAGGGGAATAGAAATAACGATATATACACATACGTACTTATACGTTCCAATAAAAATTTCCGGAGTTTACGATTTTTTTTCTCCGAAACAATGTGTCTAACACGGAAAATTGTAGAAATACTTTTATTTGCAAATTTTACAAATAAAATACAAGTAAAATACAATGGTATTTTTTCATTCATGAATTCAGATGTTTTCCAATTTACGACAGCCATATCGAGTCCGCCATCTTGAATTTGAAAAATCCGTCACTGAATTTGAATTAAGAAGTCATCAATTGTGACGCCTTTTTCGCGGGAAGGCGAAAAAATACAAGAGAATAAAAAGAAAATCAAAAATAAAGAAGAAAAAAAAATTAAATATATTCCAACTTTTTAATCTAAAAAAAGGAACAAGTTCTGGGCGCCAGCGAGTTTTATCGTAAACCCGCAAACGATTGACTACAAATAAAAATATTATAAAAGGGATTAACTACGCAAAAGGGGGGAGTGATCTCAGGGGCGAGGATCCCGAGCGCTATTGCGCCTCTTACTTTTATCCGCCGAGTCAAGCAAAAAACGCGAGTCACAATCGGATGACAAAAAAAGAAGAAAAGGAGGCTCGAGTACGCGCTAACGACGGGGGTCGGACAACAGGGAAGGGAAAATTACGAAAGAGGCGATGGGAGACGAGGGGAAGCACCACGTACAATACGCAAGAGGGGGAACGCCGGGAACTCGCAAAAAAAAACGGGCCTCGTGGCCACTCGCAAAACGCAATCTCGCGAAAGAAAGAAAAATAAATTAATAACCAGACCGGTAATGAAAGAAAAAACTCACAATTGGCGATCCTCGAAATTCGGTCCTTTCTCTCTTTCCTCACACTCTCAATCACAATTTCCTCCTTCACTTCCTCACACACACAATTCTCTCCTTTCCAACTCTCTCTTCACAAAAACTCCTTTCTCAATCCTTTCCCTTTCACACTGGAACACTCTCACTCAAAAAAACAAAACTCGAATCAAGGGAACCGCAATGTCGCAAATAAAAAAAAATGCAAAGGGCCGCAATGAAAGAACGCAATAGAGGGGAAAAACCGCTACGGGGACTCTAATTGCTCCAACGCCTCGCTCACAAGTGACGATCTCGTCACTTGCTTCCGGGTTCTTTGCATGAGAGGGGAAAGTGGGAATGATTTTTCGGGGGCTAATACGTGGGATGAGAGAGAGATGGGAGCACGGTGACTACTTCATCGATCGTAGATCCTTGTTAATTCGTGCCGCGGAGACGAGGTGTCGCTTGATACTCCTCCCCGGGGGTCGATGCATTTTCGGTCGACTTTTCGGGACAAGGGGGCTGGCCGGGGATGGTACGTTGGCACCTTTACCCACTTCCTGCTTTCTCACACGGGGAATGGGATTTTCTCCGCCGTGTGACGGTGACGATTTTGACGATGATGATGACTTTTGCGGGGAGGTGACCTTCCTCTTCCGCGATAAAAATGATGCACCCCCGGGGTGGCGATGACGGGATAGTTACTCTCTCCGGGCGGTGATCTTGTCGGGTCCAGAGGTCCACCAGCGATGCTGCGCTGGGGGGGGGGGGGCAATGGGGAGGAAAAACGAGAACGAACAATTTGGCGTATTTTTGGCGATTAATGCATTTTCATGAACTTCAAAATTACTTAAAGCTACTTACAATTCTTTCTTAGATTTAGCGCGACATGATTGAACGCGGCAAACGGGGATCTCGAGAGGGAAATAGCGCGAGGGAAGGGAATGGGGGGCATGCGTGGTGAACTTGCGGCGAGCAACTCGTGACGTAACGTCACACAATATATGAGACTACGTGCAGAAATGTTTGTTGCAGGGCTTTTGTGCGTGGACTAACGAAAAAATCTACAATTTTTATGGTTTTAAAGTTGCCATATTAAATCCGCCATCTTTGGGAATATTGGATTTATCAGTGCATGTTCGGGAAAGTACTGCTAATTGAAAAAATTAATTTTCAAAGGAGAACAATACATACTCCATTGATTCTTGCCGAAAGAATAGAGGAAAACTCATATTTCACACAATTTTCTGCGAAATCCGCCAATTTGAAAAGGTTTCAGGGTATGTAAGTTTGGGGAAATTTTTTTTTGATAGTGCAACTCTAACGTGCATCAACGTGCATAGTTACAACTCGATTTACACGCTAAAACCATCCGAAATAAAAATATGAAAAATAAAAAATTTCAATTTTTGGGTGTTTTTCCACTTAAAATACGTCATATTTTTTTTCTGGTGCGGGAAAATGAAATTCTGATCACGCTATACGAAAGAGCACACCTGATTCCATCAGGAAACGTGGTTCTCATAATGACATTCTGCGTTGATCCTAATGGGAATGATGCTCGAAGATCGTGAAAAAATCACCGGTGCTTGGACGCTAATGGGTTAAAGGGGTAGCGCATTTTTTTGATGAACGAAGAAAACACAATATCATTTTTTCTTCCAGTGACATGATATTGTAGCCCATAACATACATAATAAGGGTCATTCTTTCGTAAATCAATATAACGAATGAATGAAAGAAATTGGTGAACATATTATTTCAGGCTGTTATTTGACTCCCGTACAATGTACAGCCATTATTATTTACAAACATTTTCAAAGTTGTATATCATTAATGAATCGCAAATTTTTATTTATAAATTATCTCAAATACTTGTGCCTACCCGAGTAAAAATGAATATATATAAACATATAAAATTGTATATTAATTGATCATATACAATTATATACAAAAATTGGCCCGATATAATTTTATATAGTTCGATATAAACTTATACGATTGTATACTATACTGATATGCAGGTATATACGATAGTATATGAATATGCAAAATTCTATCGGGTCAATATTTGTATACAATTGTATATGACCAATTAATATACAACTTTATATACAACATACTTTATATATAATTATAAACAATCGTATATTATTAATAGTAATTATCATTAATAATTTACGATTGTATATTATTATCATTTACAGGATTTTATATTTGTTGTGCATAGTTAAATCTGTATGTCTGTCCAACGTACAACGTAAATTTTTGAGGTGATAGAGGTGACCTTGAAATCTTCAAAGCGCCTCCACACGAAGGCGCTCTTAGCCACCATTCGATGACCCCCTAAAAACTATGCAATTTTTGTTCCAAAAGTTTTTTTCCAATGTTACGAACCCTCCGAGCCCCACGAAGCTATAAAGTACGATGGACCAACGTAGCTAATATTTAGTATTGATCGAATGAAAGAAATGAGAACACAGGACGTGTGATATTACTTTTCCTTAAGTACCGCACAGAAATAGACTGCAATGTACGCGCACTTATATAATCATGGTAACGCTGTCGCGAGATAAGGAAACTCGGTACCACCCCTTGAAAGCAAGAACCTATAAATTTACCCTCTTTGAAACTTCATCACCCAAATGACAAAACGACATTAACAGAAGACAAACCATAAATTCGTCACCGACCAATGGCCAAGGAATGTTTACATGAAAGATCACGTCTTGAAAGAAAGGGAGCTACCACTACTCGTAAAGTACCCTGTCAATCGTCGAATTCAAACATACCATAAAATCTTACGACCAACCACTCAGGTAAATTAACCAAAATTTCATAATTCGCGAGGGTTGACGCGGTGGAAATAAGAAGAAATCACCACCGGACCAAAAATAGCCACAGGGAGGAAACGGGTGAAATCAACAAGGGGAGCTAGGTGACTCAGACATCCCTTCCCAAAAACAATACAACATTTACTAACGCCCACGCAGCTAAGAAGTATAAAAGATCGCGATTTCGCGACCCCTCATCTCAGTTCGAAGTCAGAATCCATGCCAGTCAGTTCAAGATCAGTTTTTCATCAAAGTACCTTTTCGGACTTTGTCAGTTTGTCGAGTCGAGTCTCACTCTAGAAATCAAAGTCTAACGTACCGACTTAGAACAACCTTTTTATTCTAACTCACGCTACTACTATAACATCGGAAGCTATTTCTAAATTATAACCGAGAAGAACCATTTCGCGTGTCAACGCTTAACTAACTTTATAATCAACAGCTTGCGTATAATCAAGAGTGCTTATATTTGCGAACGAACATTATAACCGAGTGCGAAATATAGTGTGTGAATTTGTAACCAGCGCTGGACCGATATTGTAACCAGCTGCTTGACTATCTATTGTATCACGGCGACAAACCGTTGAGAGTCACCCTGCCGATTGTGCAACTCCATCTGCAAAAATTGTACAACCAACACCATTGTAAGGGGAAAAGGAACCTCCGGATTTGCTTGATCAATAAATCTAACCAGCGTGAGTAACATCTTCTTCATAACATGTGTGCAATCCCTCAACATCTTGCGACCATCGACTAGACGGCTCCAAGGTCATCCCACATTCCCGTATCGTTGACGAGACTTCCGTCCCTGGGTAAAGGACTTAACTGTCTTGACCCGAAAGAGAAGTCGTTACATACCGTGTTACGTTCTCCCCTTCGTATTTCCCCCGCCGACTAACCTCAACCAACTCCCGAGGACGTAACACCAAGTCCGATATTACCCTGTATACAGTTATATTCCAAAAGAAAATAAAAGTTTTCATATACAGTCATATACAATTTTATATGCAGTGAATAGAAGTTTCACGTATACAGGGTGACATGTTAAGGGTGGCCACCCCCTTTTATTTTGCCCCCCGTAAAGATAATCGGACGGGTCGCGGGTGATTTTTGAAGGAAATTTTCTGAACTTTTCGATAACAAATACGGCGTTCATCGGAAAATAATAGGTTTTGCAGGACAAAAGTGGCCACGACGAAAATAATGTGAAAACACATTTTTTTCTGATAGGAATAAAGTAGACTTTATTCCGAATACGGGACACACGCGAAAATTTTGTTTTGCGTATCGCATCATTAAGAAAAGTTATGTCAAAATTAGGTGTTATAATACCAATTTAAACTTATCTGAACGAAACGATGGAATCGAATGAACAGGGCTGTAGTGTTTTGTCTCAAAGTCGGTTTGTCTTTTGCGCTCAAGTTCACTCTCCCAATGTTAATTTTGTATCTGTCAGTGTGAAATGCCAAAAAGGTTATTTAAGAAATGTCAGGTTATTGGAAAATATGCCGTCAACGAGCAGACGACGCAGCAAATCACTCTCGTACCGCTCGTTCAATGCCCTTGTTTCGTTCAGTCAAATTCAAATTTATTCGATAACGCGCATTTTTGATATAACTTTTCTCAATGATGCAATACTCAAAAAAAATTTTTCGCGTATGTCCCGTATTCGGAATAAAGTCTACTTTATTCCTATCAGAAAAAAATATGTTTTCACATTATTTTCGTAGTGGCCACTTTTGTGCTGCAAAACCTATCATTTTCCGATGAACGCCGTATTTTTTATCGGAATGTTCAGAAAATTTCCTTCAAAAATCACCCGCGACCCATCCGATTATCTTTACGGGGGGCGAAATAAAAGGGGGTGGCCACCCTTAACATGTCACCCTGTATATATAAATATATACAACAGTATATGTATATAATTATATATTATATAATATTTAATTATATAAACTCCTTATAAAAATAGTATCTCCATATATCTTCTTCTAATATATAAAATTCTCGTGTAGCAATGTTTGTTACCAAACTCCTCCGAAACGGCTGGACCGATTTGTATGAAATTTTGTGTGCATATCGGGTAGGTCTGAGAATCGGCCAATATCAATTTTCATACCCCTAAATGATAAGGGTGACCCACCCCTAAATATATATTTTTTTTTACAAAATTTTTTATTTTTATTTTATTATGATTTAGCACTGAAAAATACATACGACTTTAAATTTTCACTCTTCTACGATCAACCCCTGTTTTTTAATCGCGATTTTTATATTATTCTGTTCCATCCACAGATCCGCAATAGGGTTGCAAGATCGCAATCGAATATAGGAATTGTAGTACGATGAATTTTCTTAGAAATAATGTATATGGCAAAACAACGTTTGCTGGGTCAGCTAGTTTTTATATATAGAAGTATATATAATTTTATCAAATCAAATTTGATGGAAGTACATTTATATCTGATGATATATACGAATATATACAGTTATATACAATTGTATATACATTTATATATATAAATGTATAATTTTATATCATTTTTATATATTTATATCTAAGTATATACAATCATTTTTTCTCGGGTACTCTTAGCTAATTTTGATTTACATTATTTAATTTTTCATTTCTTGGTATTTAAATCACAGCAAAGCCTACAATTGAAAATAACAGCCCTAATACATATGACATGATTGTATGACATTGCACTCATATTTCGTAAACTTGGAAATATTTTCCGAGTAAAAAAATAGAATGTAAATCAAAATTACTTGATGAAAATCACGTGAAGGAGGTGGAAGAAAAAGACTTCGCTTTTAAATATCGTTCCTGAAAGAGGTGACGAAAACGATACACTGAGAAAAAAAATTTGTTGAATCAATAAAATATTGGCCAACCAACAATTTGTTATTGTTATTTAGAAATCACGTAAATGATTGATTTAACTGGATGTAATTTTGTACTAACTCAAAATCTATTTATTGCAAATGAATATTGAGCTCTTATGACACCATGTCTATTCATCGCGAACAAGTTGTCACAACCCAACCAAAACTTATTGTGAACGGACGTGTAACAACCCAAAACAAATATGTAGTTGATTCAAACAATTAATTACGTTAAATTGAAAGTATAAGTTTTGCCATGACAAACTAATCTTGATTTGGTTCAACCAAATTTAAAGTAGATGCAACCGAATATCGAGTTTTCTTGATTCTGTGGATTACTTAATTTGATCGCACATTCATTTCCAGTACACATATTGGAGAGTTAAATTGATCTAGATTACATACTTAATAAACTTCCTTATAAGAACTTAAACATTATCGGAAATCAATATAATTTTGGATTGTCGTCGAGTGACGTTTCTAACCAAAAGTCAGTTTACATAGTTTGTATTTTAAACTTCAGATCGTTGATCTGTCCTTGTGTTTGGATATTGTATCCTTTCTTTTTTGTGAATATGTGTGCTATGGTAAAAAAAAAATGTTTATAAAGACCATTGCTACTGTTTTCGTCGGAGACTTTTCAGGGGGGGAGAGGGGGGGGGGGAGGAGGAGGAGGAGGAGGGATGATTATTTACAATATGTACAAAGTTTGGGCGCTGGTGCCCCTGACGCGTTTAAGCGTTGTTGTTATAGTCGTTGTAAATAGCGGGCTCTGTTCGCTGCTCTTTGTTGTTGTTGTTGGAGTTCTCTTTTCCTTCTGGCTCTTCTCCTCAATCCGTCCATATGCTTGGCTTCCCCTTGTAGCCACCAGTATTTTTCTTTGAGTCCGTTGAGATTTTTCCGATCTCTTCTGGGCAATGCCGTGGAATACATCCAATTTTCCCTTGGAATGTTATCCGGATCAGTAAATATAGCCTTTTAAGCACAATGTCTTGTTATGTGATAAATTATTGGTAAGTTGTTCTCGTCTTGTATGTAGCCCAGTTTGTCGAAGTTTGTGAAGATTTCCGGGGGTGAGTAATTACTTTTTGCCATTCTGAGAATTGTTGCGTCGTTGTTTATCGGTAGTTGATTGATGAGATCATTATTTATTTCATAAGCTGTGCCGAAGTAGTTTCTTGTAAGCACGAGGCAAAAAGTGTCGAAACGTGGTATATCGGCTCCGTCGCAAGTTGTTTCATTATCGATGCGTCTAGTGTACTCCGGTTCCGCCGTGCAGTATTGTCCAAGGCAGGCTTTCAGGCATGATTTCTCGAACTTTCGGTACTTTTCCATAACTGAAGGTCCTACGTTCCACCAGATCGGGGCAGCGTAAGCCATGATTGGTCGTATCAGAAGTTGATAGCAGATTATTTTCGCTTTCGGTTCTAATTCTCTATTGAAGAAAATTCTGTGGTTGGCTCTCAATGCGTTTCTTGCTTTCGCTAGTTGTGTAGAATGGTGTTTATTCAGTCTGAGGAGGTAGTCAAAGTGTACTCCAAGGTATTTTACAACATCTTTGTTGGGGATTGGTGTAATCTCCCCAGTACTTTGGTCTTCAATTGTGATTTCAAAACCTCTTATATGAGGGACAGTCAAAACAGAAATTTCATTGACTGTTTTTCGGAATAGTATTGTTTCGCTTTTCAGCGGATTGATTTTGAGATTCCAGTTTTTGTAATATGAGTAAATTTGGTTCACGACGGTATTTAATTTTTCCTGGATTGTTGGGATTTTTCTATTAGTCCAGTCACCTTAGCATAAGACCTATTCAAAAGGGGAACCCTCTCGCCAATTTTTTTATAGGTTGTTTGGACCTACAAGAATATAATCGTTAATTTTCGAACTTTCAAAAGTGTATATTTCAACAATAAAAAAATTATTGAAAAAAAAAAATTGATATTTTTGAGATATCTTTTTTGGAACGCGTCCTATCGAAAAAAGTTTCGAATAAAATTTGTTCATCATAACGTCCTCTATAAAAAAGGTCCTAAAAAAAAAGTGCTAACATTGTTAATTAAGCGGTTAATGGCAAATGAAAATGAAAATTCTACATTTCGTTTTTGCAACCGCAATCGGGTGTTTATCAACATATCGGTTTGAAACTCGTACATGATGTAGAGAAGCCGAACCTCAAGAGAATAGCGCAAGATTCAACGATCTGCGAGGTATAGTTTAGCAACAATCTGCGATCATCGAAAAATCTTTGCCCTCCAATACAGTTTGAAAACAAAGGCCCACAGGGTGGAAAAAAATCGAGGAGCTTCGTATCATCATGCACAAGCGATTTGAGAAAAAAAAATTAAAAATTTGTTGAAAATAGATACTGTTTTTCGGCGATTTCTGAATTTCGCTAATAAACAAAAACAATTCCGACCAAAGTTGCAAAGATATCGGAAGAATTATTAAACCATCGAACTAGTTCTTGAAAAACGAACAATTAAAAAAAAAAAAACTTGCAATATTTTGATTACAGCCCGAGATATGAATGTTTTTACGTTTGTTCAATTTTATATTGTTGTAATAAAGATTTATGCAAAATTCGAGTTCCTCAGCAATCCCTACGCTTCCGGCCATCGGATTTAATAAAATTATTCCTTTTACGATCAATTATGCCATCGCAGTTATCGATGTTTTCCGATCGGCGGCTGGCCGCCGAGCGCGCGGCGCCGACCGCCCGGCCGCGCGCTCGGCGGCCAGCCGTCGATCGGAATACATCGATAACTGCGATGGCATAATTGCTCGTAAAGGGAATAATTTTATTGAATCCCATGGCCGGAAGCGTAGGAATTGCTGAGGAACTCGAATTTTGCATAAATCTTTATTACAACAATATAAAATTGAACAAACGTAAAAACATTCATATCTCGGGCTGTAATCAAAATATTGCAAGTTTTTTTTTTTAAATTGTTCGTTTTTCAAAAACTAGTTCGATGGTTTAATAATTTTTCCGATATCTTTGCAACTTTGGTCGGAATTGTTTTTGTTTATTAGCGAAATTCAGAAATCGCCGAAAAACAGTATCTATTTTCAACAAATTTTTAATTTTTTTTTCTCAAATCGCTTGTGCATGATGATACGAAGCTCCTCGATTTTTTTCCACCCTGTGGGCCTTTGTTTTCAAACTGTATTGAAGGGCAAAGATTTTTCGATGATCGCAGATTGTTGCTAAACTATATCTCGCAGATCGATGAATCTTGCGCGATTCTCTTGAGGTTTAGCTTCTCTACATCATGTGCGAGTTTCAAACCGATATGTTGATAAACACCCTATTGCGGTTGCAAAAACGAAATGTAGAATTTTCATTTTCATTTGCCATTCACCGCTTAATTAACAATGTTAGCACTTTTTCCAGGACCTATTTTACAGAAGACGTTATGATGAACAAATTTTATTCGAAACTTTTTTCGATAGGACGCGTTCCAAAAAAGATATCTAAAAAATATCAATTTTTTTTTTTCAATATTTTTTTTATTGTTGAAATATACACTTTGGAAAGTCCGAAAATTGACGATTATATTCTTGTAGGTCCAAACAACCTATGAAAAAATTGGCGAGAGGGTTCCCCTCTTGAATAGAACTTTGTAAAATATGGCCTAAGGTGACCGGACTATATGGGCTACGTAAACAACCATGTCGTCTGCGTACGCTCCGGAGTGCGTGTCATTACCTGTGTTAAGGTCGAAGAAATTTAGGATTTCGCTGTTGAATATATTGAAAGGAACCGGGGAGGTCACCGTCCCTTGTTGCAGTCCTTCTTGGATTCGGAATGAGATTGTTGATTGACCGTAGCCATCCCAGGTAATTAACGTTTTGTTGTGTATCATGTCGCAAATGAGAAGGACCAGTTTCTGCGGAAAGTTGAGGTGATGTAACTTACATATTAATCCGTTTAGCCACACCGAATCGAAGGCCTTTTCCAGGTCGATTAAGGTTGCGCCTACCAATTTGCCGTACAGGAGGTGTTTATTGATGTCAGATGAGAATTTATTGATTGCGTGGACCGTTGAGTGTTTCGCCCTGAATCCAAATTTATTATTAGGGATTATCCTGTTTGCATCTGTGTGAGACGTGAGTTGGAGCTTGATGAGTTTTTCAAAAATTTTACTAATGTTGACCGTGCGACTTATCGGCCTGTAGCTCGCTGGCTCTGCTCCGTTTTTGTCTTTCTTTTTTATCGGGATAACTTTGGCTTTTTTCCATCTGTCAGGGTAGTACGAGTGGTTAAAGCAGTTGTTGAATATAATTGTATAATCTTTTATTTACTGAGGGGGGAGGTGTTTAAGCACGATCATCGGTATGTTGTCTAGGCTACTGGAGGTTTTGTTTTTCGCCTTTCTGAATTGTGACATCAGTTGTTTATTAATTGTTTTGATGAGGGTTTTGATATTCCGTTTAACTTGGGCATTTCTGAGATTGCTTTTGAATAGGAAGGAGATTAGTGATGATTTGTGAGTATGTAGTCTTCTTATTCTGTTGTTAACGTATTTTAAACATCCTGCTTTATCGTCGGGTTTGATTTTTGGTACTGTTGAGTTGATGGCAGCTGTGATGTGATCTTCAATTTTATTTATATGTTCATCGATTTCCGTTATTGTTAAGTTTCGGTTGTCATGGAGACGATCAGTGTAATTATCTTGTAACGATTGCGAGAATTTTCTCCAATTCGTTTTCTTCTAGTTGAGTCCGGGTTTCGGTTGTGGGGGAGATGCGAAGCCCATGAAGATGTCGCGAGAGTCGAGAGAGAAGCAGATGGCGTTGCGGTCACTATCGTATAGGAGTGTGTTGAGTTTGTTGTTAGCCAGGTTTTTAAATTCTATGCGTGAGTCAGCAAGGCAAGTAGTCAAGAAACGATCCCGACCTCGGGAAAGTAGGTTTTTCTGCGATGTATATTGTGGTCCTATTGGTGAAACAGTGTTCTTCGTCCCAGTTTTTGAGTAAGGCTCCTCTTTAGTCGATCTTGGAGTCGCCCCAATCCATGTGCCTGGCATGTACGGGATGTTAGGGTTTGTGTACCGCTCGATTTTATTAATTTTTTCCGCTTTTAAGGTTTTTCTGATCCCTTGAGCCTGGCTTTTGAGATCGTGTGATCTCTTATACGAAGCGGGGTGGCCGGTGTTGCCGCAGTTTGCGCATTTAATTTTTTCCCTGTCGACGGTCTCTGTTATTTCGCAGACTCCTCCTTCTTTCGAGGGGCCGTGATCTTTTCCGCACTTAACGCAGCGAAACTTAAGATGGCAGTTCTTGCTCGCGTGGCCGACACGTTGGCATCTGTTGCATTGGAAGATTAATTTCTTCCGGATTCTCTCCCATCTCACTGGTTGGTAAGGTAGGAATTTAATTCTGGTGAGTGCGGCCGTCTTACTGTCTGGCGAGAGTTGTATTATGTGATGAAATTTATTTTCGTTTTTTTGGCCATAGGTGAGTCTAATCACTTCTTCGACTTTGAGGTCGGGAAGATTTTTCTTGACAATGCACTCTTTGATGTCCTCTTCGGTATATTCAGCATTTATACCTTTAAGCACGAGCGACTTTTTTTTCTCGCTCTGGGGGGTGAACGTGAAATACTCGACTTTGTTGGTTTCCAGTATTTTTTTGGTTGTGTGGAACGTGTCTATTTTCTGGGGCATTACTCTAACGTAGCCTCCATCGGCTTGTTTCAACCAGAAATCTTCCTCTGTGATTTTGGATGCCGTTAACAATTGGATAGTTGTCCTCGGGCTGATCTTATATACGTGTATGGGTGGCGGTTTCTGTTTCAATTTTGGGGTGTTGTTGTTGTTTCTTACTGTTCTGGCGTTTGAAGTGTGTGTGTTAGGGTTATGCTCGTCTTGTGCCTGTCTGGTTGGATCTCGTTCGGTGTCACCCTCTGAGACACTCATGGTATTTGAGAGAGCGTCGTACTGGTTGGTGCAGCTAATTCCTGCATTATCTTCCTCTCTCCTCGGTCTGCTAGCTTCCTTTGGGATTATGAACCCAGATGTCGCTGCAGCCGCATTCCGGGCGGACTCGGCGTCTATCTTTCTTTCGATCGATGTCGATCGTGATCTAGCCTTTGTGAGGTTAGGGGCGATTTTCGGCCGTGTGTCAAACACTCTTTCGATGTTAGTCGTACCTGTGAGTCTGTCGAATTCTTTTGCTTTCTTCTTCATTTCCTCTTGGGAGAAATTATCCGAGGCTTGATCCTCCCTTGGTCGTTTCTGCATCCTTGAGTTGAGGTTAGAATGCCGGGGAGCTGGTCCCCCGCACCGCACGCCGTGTGGCTGGTCTCTTTTTGAATCACTGTCTCCTTTATTAATGTTGAAAATGATGGTGACCCACTACGGAGGGCCCGAGCTACAATTAGTTGCCCTTAGGCAACTGAACTCGCACTCTACCCTGCTTTTATCTTCACTTTTACGTTCACTGAAACTGCTCGCGATGTTCACTCGCTGAAGTCTCAACGGTCAATGTCTGACTCGTTCATCTCAGCGTTCAGACGGTTCATTTGACGCAGAGGAATCTGCAAAACGCTCTACAGCGACTGCGGCACTACGTTCATCGGAGCAGATACCTCACTCAAGAAACTCTTCACTCAAGGCTCAACGGATTTTAACTCACTCTTGTCTACTCTGACGAATGATGGTAGTCAGTGGAAATTCAATCCACCGGCGGCTCCTCACATGGGAGGCAAGTGGGAGGCCACCGTGAAATCGGTAAAACACCACCTTCACCGAACCATCGGAAAAACGCTTCTAATATTCGAGAAACTGACAACTCTTCTGGTGCAAATAGAAGCGGTTCTCAACTCAAGACCATTAGAGCCACTCGCGAACGATTCAGATGACATCTCCGCACTCACGCCAGGACATTTCCTCATTGGTACTGCTCTGACAACTCTACCAGAGCCATCGCTCACTGATATTACTCACCCACGACTCTCTCGATGGCAACTCCTCCGGCAGCGCTTTCAACATTTCTGGTCTAGATGGTCTGCCAGTTATTTGCAGCGCTTGCAGGCTATCTCAAAGTGGCATCATCCGTCAACGGAGCTCAAGGTTGGCTCTCTCGTGCTCATCACCGATGAGCGATTCCCGCCATGTAAATGGCCACTCGCTCGAGTTACCGCTCTCCACCCGGGTCAGGATGGGTTGACACGGGTGGTCTCACTCATGACGACCTCAACGACACTCACTCGGACCTATCTTTAAGCTCGCCATTTTGCCAACCACGACTCCGGACAATTCAACAGTGTGAACAGAATCATCAACTCCGTTGCTGATGGCGGGCGGAATGTTCGCGCATTTTCGTTCAGAATTCCCGCGGATCGAGGTTACCGACGCTCTCGTTACGTAGGAGAAACTCCAGCGCTAGAGGAGTCTCGGGCAGCGACGTATCGAGCGATCCTCGATCGATGGCGAGCCCGAATCTTCTCTACCAATCACGGCGCGCGGTGTACCGAGGGCCCTTCAGGCGCTCGCTACGCGCCTCTTCTTCTCGATCATTACTCGGCTCGTGTTAATTACGCCGCGACGCGATACTCGGCGGTTGATCGACGCGGCGTGCTCGGGAGGCAGCCATTTACGCCGGCTGTCTCTATAACTCGCATTAACACTAAGACAAGCTCTCTCGTTCTCACTCAGCTCATACTCATCCGCATCAACTCCGGTACAACTCATCTTGTACAGTAATTATCTATTTTTTTTCTAAGTTAGTGTGATCTCACTGTCAGCTTTAAATACAGCCAGTTAAGAGTGCAACATTGTTTTTTTTCTAATCCGGTCCCAGAGAAAACTCATTGTCCCGCTCAAACAACACCTTATCGTCTTTCTGAAGAGGCGAGAGATCTTTGGCTCGATGTTTTTTGTTATAGTTCGTTTCCTGTTTTCTCTTACGCTCGTCTTCTTTTACCGCTATCTTGTTATGCTCTCGAAATGTTCCCAGCTAACTAGATAGCACTGGAACCGTCGTTCTAATACGCCTGGAAAACATTAGCTCCGCAGGCGAAAACCCGTTCCCTAACGGCGTCGCCCTGTACGATATAAATGCTAAATGGACGTCGTCCGATTTTTTCATGAGATTTTTTGCGGTTTTTACTGCCGCCTCGGCTTCCCCGTTGATCTGTGGGTAGTGCGGTGAACTAGTAATGTGGGCAAACCCGTAGGAATGCGCAAATTCTCTGAACTTCGACTTAAACTGTGAGCCATTGTCGCTACGTACTATTTCTGGGATACCGTACCTAGCTAACACTGCTTTACATTTCTCGATTATATCGCTCTCTGTCAACGAGTTTAACCCGATCACCTCAAAGAATCTCGAGTAATAGTCGACAATCTCAATGTACTACATCGTAAGCTTACATAAGTCCATCGCAACTTTTCGCCAGGGTCTCGTTGGGAATTCCTCTTTTACCAACTTCTCTTTCGCATTTACTCTCTCGTGAATGCACTCTTTGCATGCTTTGACGAGATTTTGTAACTGTGAGCTCAAGCCGTACCACCAAACTGATTGGCTGGCCCTGGCTCTGCATTTGTTTACTCCCAGGTGCTCCGTATATATTTTAACCAACATTTCTGCCTGGACCGTCCTGGGGATAATTAGTCTGACGTTGTATAGCAAAAGGCCCTCCACCACGGAAATGTTATCTTTGTACGCGGAATAAAGCCGAATTTCCTCCGGAAGTTTTTCTTGTCTGACCACCCGTGCAGGCAATACTCTTTTAGTTTCCTACAAACGATGTCTGACTCTTGTTCCGTACGGATCTTTTCCAACATTTCGTCTGTGGCAGGAAGTTGCTTCACCATGAACTGTACATAACTCTCCGTTTCGATTTCGAATTCTCCTTGCATCCCTTCCTTACTCGACCCAGGGTTTCGGGACAGAGCATCCGCGAGTACTAACTGCTTTCCCGGGATGTACTCTACTTTGTAATTATATCTCATGATTCTTAATCGAATCCTTTGCAGTCTCGGGGTGAGGTCATCCAGTGACTTTGTTTACAAAATTTGTAGCAATGGTTTATGGTCTGTTTCCAGTGTTACCTCGATCCCCGTTATATAATCTTTGAACTTATCGGTCGCAAACGCGAGAGTTAATGGCTCTTTTTCGATCTGACTGTATCGCTGTTATGCTTTTGAGAGCGTCTTTGACGCGTACGCCATAATTTGTTTTTTGTTGTCCTCCTGCAGGAGTACCCCTCCAATCCCATAGCTCGAGGCATCCGCTTGAACAATCATTCTTTTACTAAATCGAAATGCGCCAACACCGTCGCTTTACCTAGTAACCCTTTTACATCTTGGAACGCTCTCTCTTCTGCCTCGAACCATGAGAAAGGAATGCCATCCCCCAAGAGCGAGTACAGTGGTTCCAGCACTTGCGACCGATTCGGAATGTATTTTCCCGCGAAGTTTACCATTCCCAAGAATTGCATTAACAACGCTTTTGTTTTAGGACTCGGAAACTCCGTGATTGCGGCTACTAGGTCCGGACCCACCCCGATGCCCTCTCCCGAAACTACATGACCCAAGAAATCCGTTACCCAACATGACCCAAGTTCAACGTTACACCCTCGTCTTCTAACCTCTCCAGAACTTGTCTCAAAATCTTGTCGTGCTTCTCGACCGTTGAGGCGAATATTAACACATGATCCACGTGGATTAATACATTCTGCACATCGACAAGAACATCCCTAAACATTTTCGAGAAATAATCCGGGGCACAATTTATACCGAAGGGTAGTCGCGTATACATGAACCTTCCAAACGGGGTAATAAAAGTTGTCAACGCTTGACATTCCTTCGACAGTCTTATTTAATGAAACCCCGATTTAGCATCTAGCCGTGAGAATATTTTTGCGTCTCCTAGCCTGGCTAAAGTTACATCCACCTTTGGGATCGGGTAAGCCGCTCGTTTAACGTTTCTATTCAACTTTGTGTAGTCACAGCACAGTCTGATTCCCTGACCTTTATCCTTCAGGACACAAACTATCGGGCTGCACTAGTCGGTGGGTTTGTCCGCAGGCACAATGACCCCCTCGGCCAGAAGTCTGTTTAGTTAGCCTTTTAACGTACTCAATAGTGGTATTGGGACTACTCTAGGAATCGACAATGCCTTTGGAACAGCTCCGCTCTTGAGCTCTATCAATAACTCTCTCTTGAACTAACCTAGGCCTCTAAAGGTATACGCAAATTCTTTCTCCGGCTCGACCTGCGTTAGAGGCTCAGCTCGCTACGTAACAGTTGTATTCGCGATGCATTTTTCGCGTTTGTCCCCTCCTGTGTTCAACCGAATCAAATCAAACGAGAGCAACTCGCTGCGTCCTAACAAAGGCGATTTTAAATGTATCACGAAAACTTTAACCTTCAGTGTCAGATTTCTCACTTTGAGTTTTAAGCGAATGTATCCTAGAACGTTCAGTTTTTCGTCGATCGAAGGTCCGTACGCTACGTGCTTTGTTTTTTGAATTCTCTTTGTACAACCCGGTGGTACTAACCTCGCCGAGATACATGTCACGTCCGCGCCGGAGTCCAACAGGAAATCTGTTCCGAAATCGAAATCAATAACGTCCATCCTAACCTCAAATTCTGATTTGGCACAACGCCGAGCGCTGACATTACCCAGAAACAAAAATTCGGCGTTTTCTTCTACTGCTTTTTCTTCGACGTCGACTCTTCGGACGTTCTTCGCGAAACACGCCTTCGCCCAGTATCCCACTCGTCCGCAGTTCCTGCATTCCAAATTGCTCGCTGGGCACGGCCTGCCTTCCCTGGTAGAAATTTTTTTGCGAATTTTTCATATTTTCTCCGTTTTCCCTCAATTCGGAGAAAATCGAAAAAAAATGAGTAATATTAATCTTAAAATATGCCGATTTTCCCTAATATTCCTCTTTTCCCCCATTATTCCGATTTTCTCATTTTATTTACGAGAATTTCCCTTTATTTCCTTGTCATATAAAATGCCTGGGGAGAATTTCGGAGAAGTGATTAAAACGCAGAAAATGAATTTGTCGGGAAAAATTTCCATTTTTTCTTTACTTTCGATCAAATTGTGAATGACAATTCCTTGATTCTTTTAAAAGGGCGGTGACCCAAAAAGTATTTAAAGTTGAAAGTATAGTAGGAAATTCAAGAATGCAGAAAATGTTGGGAAATTCACATAGCTTTTACTGACAAGGAAAGTATGCGAGGTGTCCCCCTCCGATTTCGACGAAAATTTGATATGTTATAGTCCATCGAAAAATAAGAGACACGTATTTTTTCGTCGGCGGTCACGGGGTTTTAAGGGGTGAAATCAACCCTCAAAGTTGGGCATGTTAGAGGGTCGGTGAGCTGTTTCAAATAGAAAGAGTGTACGGATCGGAATAAAACCAGATCCATGACATTCCTTATGTCGAGTAATGAAAAACACACGTTCACCTTTTCGAGCAACCCTGTCTTAAGGAGGTGAACCACCCCGTTGCCGTTTTAATTTTCATGTACAAAGAAAAGTTATTGACCGATTTTGATGAAACAAAAACCAAATTGAAGAACAACAAAAAATGAAGTTGACGTGTTTTTGGATTTTTCAAAAAAAAAAAGCTTAAGGGGTTAAACACCCCAAAAAGATGATTTTTATTTTTGATATGGAAACCATTTTTTTCTATCTCGAGAACTATCTCATTACTTTTATGCACTCATTTTCAAGCCTCTGACAATATTTCTATTAGCAGTTGAGAGATTAATTATTGTTGCTTTCATCTCACATGTGATACTTAATTTCTCTACACTGTCTGTTTTTGGCTATATTTAAATTTGTTTGCATTTCCGGCTTAATATGAATCAAATTGAAATTTGTATAGATCAGAATTCTGTTTTTTTTCATTTGGAATACAAATTTTAAGCATGGCACATACAATCGAATCATGATACATAAATAAATTTGTTTTATTGGGTTTATTTTTACTTTACTCGTTTAGTGCTAAATTCAATGGTTATATGTAGAACAGAAGTGGTATTCTTCGAAAAAATGTTTAAAACAAAGTGATTTTTTGCACCAAGAACATCTCACTACAGCTACATTTGTACAGCCTTCAATTTCACATTGGGACTGCGATAACGTCCCATAAGCGAATTCGACCGGATTTTCAAAATGTTCAGGTCGTTCTTTTATGTAACCACTTTTGAACCAAGCATATCGAAAAAAATTGTCGTACCTCGGAGAAGACAATTGATTATGTACAAGGGATTGTAATTTGATTATATTGTTCCGTAAGTGCAAATCTAAATCATAGTCCATCAACATGATACTGTCCGAAAAGTGTTTAACATAATTTTTCCAGATTCTAAATCCGTACACGTCGAGTGGTTGAATTTTTCCTGTTGTGCCTTTTGGTATAATCATTGTGATGACTTGCTGATTACGTGGTGTGACTTCGCTAACAGCTTCGGGGCAATGTCCACTCCAAGAATCGATCAAAAGAATACTCTTCTCACCAACGTTCGGAAAGAAAACTTCTTTAAGCCATACTTTGAAGTGTTCTGCAAGGGAATGTAAATTGAACATATCATATATAACATTTTTCCATATTCAAGATCCCTTTTGATATCTCAAAAATACAAAATTGCAATATACCTGATGTGAGTTTGCCAGATTTGGAAACACTTATGAAGACATTCGCTGGTCGAAAAATATTTTTTTCTACTATTGGCCCCAATCGTCCAGATGGTTCTTTCAAGACTATCAAAAGCGGGGATAGGAGTTTTCCATCTCCTGATATTGTCGGCTGAATCGTGTAACTATGTGTTGTCGCCGAAATGGATTGTACGACGCATTCTATTTGTTTCGTACCTTCTTCCGCTAATGTTCGTCCTGAATGTATTTCTAATTGGAATCCACTTTGGTCAGAATTATAAATATTTTCTAAACCGTACTGTCCGATTTTTAATTGAACTTCAGAAATAAATTTATCTGCATCACTTTGCAATGTTTCTTTTGATTCTAGGGTCCTTCTTGAAATAAATTTATTTATTTTCCTGCTAGTTATACGATGAATTTTTTTGAATTTATGTATCCATGCTTGTGAAGCCCGAAAACGAATATCCTTATTTCCAATCAATTGTTTTCCTCGTAAAGCCCATCTTCGGATATCAACATCGTGAACAATTAAACCTGACTCTATAGCATATTTCAGATTATTGAGTGTATATTCTGAAATGCGTGATAATTGCTCCCTGTAGGTTCCTCCTCGATTTATTTGGTGAGCCCAACGTCGCAACTAGCGCACTGATGTTACTTTTTTGAATTTATTTTGGACCGTCTCTATTTTTAAATTTTTTGTTGTCTTAGCACTTCTCCAATATTCAACGGCTCTGCGTTTGTAGTCATAGCTCAAATTTTCTTCATCGTCGGAACAAGTCATAGAATCAAGTTGAGCTACTCCAGCACTCCATTCGTCATTGTCCTCCACAGCTTCCACTACTAAATCTTTGAATGGTTCTTGAAAGTCTAATGTAGTATCTTCAATAATTTCCAGATGATTAAACTCGTTCATGGCGTCTTTTAACAGTTGTTCTATTTTCTCTGTCAACTCTACTCCATCGTTGTTAACCAGACTATCAGGAAGATCTAATGCTTGAAAGGTGATAAGTAAGAGTCTTATTACATTCATTAGATTGATATACATTGTATCTTCACTTTTTTCACTTCACTTAGCTCTCTATGGCTAATATAATAATGAGAGCTCAACAAATGGAACGAAACTGAAACTCTTGTTCAACATTCTTTGCATAAATAGGTGAGCTAGAGTTTTGTTATCTCATGTGGTCGTAAGTAACGTCATTTGGACAAGTGCCCACGTAAAAATAACGTTGAACATTTTTTGGAGAGTGATGCGTAAATTCGTCCCGATAAGATAACGATTAGATCTGTTTATTGTATTTGCCTGATGTGGGGATACCAAATAATACTCTCACACTACTAATACGCTTCGAGCGAACATCCAGCGAGCTTAAATATAGCCAAAAACAGACAGTGTAGAGAAATTAAGTATCACATGTGAGATGAAAGCAACAATAATTAATCTCTCAACTGCTAATAGAAATATTGTCAGAGGCTTGAAAATGAGTGCATAAAAGTAATGAGATAGTTCTCGAAATAGAAAAAAATGGTTTCCATATCAAAAATAAAAATCATCTTTTTGGGGTGTTTAACCCCTTAAGCTTTTTTTTTTTGAAAAATCCAAAAACACGTCAACTTCATTTTTTGTTGTTCTTCAATTTGGTTTTTGTTTCATCAAAATCGGTCAATAACTTTTCTTTGTACATGAAAATTAAAACGGTCACGGGGTGGTTCACCCCCTTAAGACAGGGTTGCTCGAAAAGGTGAACGTGTGTTTTTCATTACTCGACATAAGGAATGTCATGGATCTGGTTTTATTCCGATCCATACACTCTTTCTATTTGAAACAGCTCACCGACCCTCTAATATGCCCAACTTTGAGGGTTGATTTCACCCCTTAAAACCCCGTGACCGCCGATAAAAAAAAATACGTGTCTCTTATTTTTCGATGGACTATAACATATCAAATTTTCGTCGAAATCGGAGGGGGACACCTCGCATACTTTCCTTGTGAGATTAATGGAAACATTGCCTTGGGAAACTTTCAAAGAAATGGGGAAAATGAAAGAATTGAGTTTTTCAGAAAAACTCCCATTTTTGCCTTGCATTCGATCAATCGTGAATGACAATTTCTTGATTTTTTTAAGAGGACAGCGACACAAAAATAATTTAGGATTTCAAAGTGTAGTAGCAAGTTAAAAACGCAGGTAATATCAGAAAATTCACATGAACTTTACTCAGTTTATATTGAAAGCATTGCTTCGGGAAAAGTTTGGAGAAATGGTATTTTTATTCTTTTTTCAAAATGTACAAAAGTAAAAAATTAAATATTCTGAAAAAAATGCAACCGTCTTTTCATGTAGCAGAAAGGAAACATGCACGGTACGGTAATTCTAAAGATTATACTTGTGCAAAGCAAAGTATGTTCTTTGGTTTGCACAAGTGTTATTGCACTGATTTTTATTTTTGTAGAAAAAGTGACGAGGACTATTAGTAAAAGAAAGATTTCCGAATTTTCAATAAAAAAATTAAAGGAATTCAGAAAAAAATAGGCATAGGGCTTGGCCGACCGATAGGGTTTACAGAAATGTGGAGAAATTTGAAAAATTTCGGATTAATATGGAAATATTTTTTCCGGATTTCTCCGAAAAGTCTCAATTCACTGAAAAAATCGGAGAAAGTCGGAAAATTTTTGGGAGAAAATAGGAGTTTTTAAGAAAAATACGGGGGAAAAAGGAAAAATTTGGGAAATTTCGGAGTAATGTGGAAATATTTTTTCTCCAGATTTCTCCGAAAAGTCTCAATTCACTGAAAAAATTGGAAAAATTTTGAGCGAAAATGGGAGTTTTTGTAAGAAATACGGAAAAAAATGTCTACCAGGACTCTGAGTGCCGTGGCAGAGCACGCCGTGGACAGCGACCTGACTTCTTCGACGATGCCTCTCCTTTCGTCTCGTTTTGTTGACCCTTACGATCTCGTTGGTTGTCCCAGTATGCTGATCCGACGCGACAAAGCTCCCTTGACTCGCCGGACTCTGCTCGTAATAACTTATTTTGCTTCGCCTGAGTTTCGGCTTGTCGGACCATTGTGACTGCTTGATTTAGATCGAAATCCGATATTAATTGTAGCCTTTGTGAAGCTCGCTTATCGACAATTCCTATGGTGATGCGGTCTCGTATCAATTCGTCTCTGAGCGCGCCAAACTTCCACGAAATCGCCAATGTGTGTAGAACCATGACAAACATGTCGACCGTCTCGTCTAGTTGCTGTATTCTCGAGTTAAAGTTGAATCGCTCGAAAATCACATTTTTCTTCGGTGAAAAATATGTCTCGAATTTTCCCTTGACTGTCTCGTATGTCGTCGCTGCCGGAATGACGGGCATCACTTGCAGCAAAATATCCTCCGACTGAGGTCCCATCGTGTAGCATAGCAGGTCAAGTCAGTCGCCACCGAAATATATCGATCGAACCTTTTTATCTACGCTCGCCCACTCTCCGGCTTAGCGAAATCCATTCGTTCTGCAGCTGGACGCCTACGTAGTTAGACGGCATTTTGTGTCTGATCACCCGAATCTTTTACTTGTATCGCCCGCGGCTCACTATATTGTATCTTCTGCCAAACCTAGGCTCGTTCGGTTCAGATTCGAACTTCTGACACCATGTTGCGTGAGTAGGTTCGGGTTATTAATCGTACTAATGTTTGTTACTCGTTAGGCTCTTTTATTGTTCCCTCTATGATTCCTGCTCAGCAGGCTAACACGCACTGCCTCCCTGCCTCTCTAGTCCAGTCACCTTAGGCCATGTTTTACAACCCTCTCGCCAATATTTTTATAGGTTGTTTGGACCTATAAGAATATAATCGTCAATTTTCGGACTTTGCAAATTGTATATTTCAACAATAAAAAAATTATTGAAAAAAAAAATTGATATTTTTGAGATATATTTTTTGGAACGCGTCCTATCGAAAAAAGTTTCGAATAAAATTTGTTCATCATAACGTCCTCTGTAAAATAGGTCCTGAAAAAAAGTGCTAACATTGTTAATTAAGCGGTGAATGGCAAATGAAAATGAAAATTCTACATTTCGTTTTTGCAACCGCAATCGGGTGTTTATGGATGTTGGATACTGGATGTTGGATACGACGAAAGCCATGGCGTCGTTGAGCTAACCTCCGCGCGTAGTTGGAAGTATTCCGTTGAGCCAACTACGCTCGTGATTTGAAATAAAGTAAAGTTAGTAAGTTGGAGCAACTATGCTCATGGCTTGCCATAAAATTGTGATTCGGGCGAACCAACACGCTCGTGATTTAGAATTGAGTTTTAAATATTTGCTGGAAATAGAATAAAAGTATTCGAATCAACTGACCGCTTTACGTATTCCAATATTAATTCCGTTTGATTGAAAATTCAAGTTGATGCTAGCGCAACCACATAATCAGGTTATCATGACTTAATTTCGATATTTGATCGTATAATTATTATTGAAACCAAATTGGTGAATTATCGAGCATATTAGACTATATGAAAATTACATGTTAGGTACTTAGGTACACATATATTTGTATATATATGTACAGATCTATATATTGTGACGCTTTCCGCGAGGGGAAGCGCGACAATGCGGGGAACGAGGACAAGAGAAAAAAAAAGGGAATCAACAAACTGAGAATAAAATGAGAAATAATATATTAAGAAAAAAAAGAAAAAGACTATGGTATAACAAGAAAGAATTTTCGTATTGGGCGCCAGCGAGTTTTACGCCAACTCGCAACGATAATTTATAACAAAAAAAAAAACGAAAGCGAACAATGCAAAAACTATCCGTAATACACGCGCTGGGCTGGGGAATGAGATCTCAGGGGGGAGGTTCCCGAACGCTAACACGCCGCTTACACTTGACCGCCGAGTCCGAAGAAGAGAAAAAAAAGAAAAAAAGACTGAGGAAAACGTGATCCTCGCGAAACGAAAATCACGGAAGAAAAAAAGAAAACTTGAAAAAAAACTTGACTCTCGGGTGCGGACTAGCGACGGGGGGGAAAAGGTACGGAGGATGGGGGCTCACGGGGCGCGGGGGAATATATGGGGAACGCAGGGGGGAAAACACCACGCACTTTTCGCCGGGAATCGCAGGGGAAATACGAAAAGAAAAAAAAACGGGCCTCGTGGCCGCTCGCACGCAATATCTCCAAGAAAAAAAAAAGAAAAATCGCTCGGACCGATAAGAAAAAGAAAACCAAACTCACGCTTTACCGTTGTCACTTCCCTTCAGTCGTTCACACTCGTCCTTTCCGTCACGTCTCTTCCAAATTCCTTTCCAAATAATCCCTTTCTCTATCGTCCTTTCCAACGTCTCTTTCGCTATCGTCCTTTCCAATTCTTCACACTTCGTCCGCTACTTTTCACACTTCGTCCGCTACTTCTTCACTCCTCCCACACACTCTATCGCACTCTCTATCACACACTCTATCACTCTCTTCAACGCATACAATTTTTCCCACGCACTCTCTCTCACACAACGGTAACGCAATCCCCAAACTACCAAAAAAAAAACCAGAAGGGCACGAAACGCAACGGATTATAAAATCGATATTCGCCGATCAACGCTCCTCTCGCAAGTGACGAGCTCGTCACTTGCTTGTCGGGTTCTGGGCTAATGAGGGAAGGTGGGAGAAATTTTCGGGGGGCTAGTTCGTAGGAAAAGGGAGGGATGGCAGCACGGTGACCCTGCATCGATCCTAGATCCTTCGAAGTGAGCCGCGGGAGCGAGGTGTCGTGTGATATTCCAACCCCGGGGGTCGATGCATAATCTCCGTTGGTCCGCTGTTACCGGCCGGTGATACTGATGATGGCTTGATTGCCCCATTTTTGACAAGTCCACGGCAGTGAAGCCAGATCGCGCGTAGAACTTACCCTCTCTCTAGTCCCCTGCGCGCCCACCACACAATCAAAGAAGCGCGTGTCCGTGAGCAAGCGGCGCTCGGACGCCGTCGGAAAGAGCCGAGCGCGGTCGAGAAACTTCGAGCGGGCCTTCGGCAGCTACACTAACACATAGACGCTGAGCACGTTCATGTGGCGCGTAAGAGACTAGAGAGAGGGTAACCTCTACGCGCGATCTGGCTGCTGGCTTCTGGCTGCACTGCTCGTTTCGCACGACTCGCGCGTGACGTCACCCGACGGCCCGCGCGAGCTCTTCCAATAAATTGTTCTAATAAATGCATTATAATCCCTATGAAGAAGCGGAATCATATTTATATTATTAAATTATATTAATTCTTATACTTTTATCGAGGGATAAAGCAACAAAACAGCAAACGAATATAAGCCAATCATCTATCCGGCCGCGATACACAAGTACGAGAATGTGCACTTGATTCTCAAGCGACTAGATGGTCCAGTCGGTAGCGTGCCTGACTGCGATCCGAAGGGGCGCGGGATCGATCCCCGCTCTAAGTTTTTTTTTTTTTTTTTCAGCGAATTGTTCATTCGTGACATACGGTCGTTGAAAGAACAACAATTTTGTAATCGTATGATGATACATATAAAATTTAGATGTATTATTATATTATACTTCATTTACGATTGATACGATAATGATACATCTAAAATTTAGATGTATTATACTAGATAATAATACATCCAAAATTTAGATGTATTGTTATATTATACTTCATCATATTCCCATACTTTCTCTATTTATACAAACTTCCATCAAGCCATAAAACATCCCCGAAAGCAAGCCAATCATAATCCATCCGGCCGCGAATCAAAAGTACCAGAAGGTGCACTTATTCTGCAAGCAATCGGATTGTCCGGTTGGTAGCGTGTCGGACTACGAACGTGAGGGGCGAGGGATCGATTCCCGCGCTCAGTTTTTTTTTTTTATGGGGCGAGTTCATTTGTGAAACACGCTGAAATAAATTTCAAAATAATATATTGGGTTGGGGAAAACGTAATTTCGGAATTTTTCATGTTCCTTAAAGTAAATTAAACGAAATTACTTTTTCCCCAACCTAATATATATTACATTTGTCAATTAGCGAAGTAGGCAAAACACCGAAAAATCAAGCCGTCA